>UZAF01018361.1:10423-33863 GCA_900617895.1 Haemonchus placei | reverse complement strand
ACTTGGTACAACACGACTTCAGTAAATAAGTGGCATAGAATATGGAACATACAAATTGCTAGCATAGTTACATCAGGAACGAGAAAGCGCTTATGTTGTCGACTTGTTTTTGCAGTTCGCAGCGCTCCACTGAAACTAATAATCATGCCATTTTGAAAATGTAGTTTACACGGTCCATTAAGCATTTCCTTCACATTCTGCAACTAGAAGTGACATTGAGAGGGAGTTGTGAGGCCGACCGTGTTGATTTGAGAGACTGAAATTATGGCAGGCCTGAGGGCCCATAAAGCCCCCTCATCTCTTTGTTGTGGCATCAAGACCTATGCATGATGTCGTCAAGTGATGATTATGTTCGAGTAGCGAATAATTTAGCAAAATAGTTTTAGCTCTTGTACAAATTTGTCCCTTTTGCGCACCTATTCCAGTTCCGGGATGTAGCACTTGCAAGCCAGCTTGTGCCACTGGGCGAGGATGAGATCTGTCAACGCCATCAGCTTTGTGCTACTCAGTTGACGGTGATGACAGATGTATTTGTGATGAACACAGAATTGCAATTTTCGCATGGCAGTCACCCTCCCGAGTTCCAGCTACTACGTCAAGCAATTCTCAAGTTAGTAAGCCGAGATCTGCAGAAAAATTGCTAATGCCGGTGGTGCAAGCGCCGAGCCTGGGTAAAGAGGTTGGCGGATCCAGTGAAGAGCTCTGCATAAAAACAATGATGATCGCTAACTAAGTACAGCACAAGTGTGATAAAGCTACGTCTACCAAAAAAAGAGGAGGCAGAATTCAACCCATGCATTGTGCACCAACTACCAAAGTGAGGAAAATCTCGGAGGAGAACCCATAGAATTAGAGCAGGAGCTGTGAGATCACTGACGAAAAAATTCCAAAGAGCTACTAACTTGGTCACATTAGAAGAGCACACAATCCTACAAGGACAGGTGAAATAGGGCAGGTTTCAAAATTTGAGCTGTTAATCTCTCGATTGGGAAAACGCCAAACTTGATCACAGTGAGATCTACGAGCTGAGCTTAGTCGATGCCTTTAGCTAAGTGGGCTGCGTAGATTGGATATCTAATAGTAGCAGATGATCTGAATGGCTAGGTCAGTTGTGGAAAAAGAGGACCGCAAAGGGTAACTGGAGATACGCAACGGAACAGGGGAAAGGATCAAGGAGGGGAAAGTTGTGGCTGAAAGACGGCCTACAACCTAGCACACTGTGGTCCACGGCAAGTTATGTGCAGAACGAAGATTCAGAAAACAATCTTCAGAAAGTCTGGGAAGGAATGGAAAGCGACTACTAGTTATTACGAAGTCTCGTAAAAAGATCGTTCCTCAAAGGTGGTGAGGACATCGTGATGTCACCCAGCAATCACCCCCTTGGAGATATTTACAGAAGCCTTACTTTGTTGGATCGGAGGAAAATCCAGAGGTATAGATAAATTCAATGCAAAGAAATAACTGAAAAGAAAAATCATGGAAGGTTTACAGAAATTGATCTCATCCGAGTGAGTAAGGGCTGAAAGCCTCAACCACTGATGTCAAGGCCATCGACTGGTGCAGAAGGGTAAGTGGAAAGCATGGTGACACCAAGGAAAAGGCAGCTTGAATATTCAAAGAGAAAGTTCAGAGAATGTGAAGCGGATAATGAAAATATAAAAGGGTAGGCAGAAGACCCGTGCCCAGAAGACTTTTTCGATTGAGAGAGACACAAAAGGCTTACTTAAACGGCATTTTCAGGGAGCCTTTTGCACCTTCGTCTTCTATTGTCTCGGCCAATGTCGGAGACACATCCGTCTCAAGGATTGGCAAATAATCGGTATTGGATGTGGGATACGAAGACCTGGAGGGTAAAGACGAGCATTGTGTACTATGTTCATTGTTGGCCAAAGTTCAGCATCATTTTCTTAAGACATCAGAATATTGAAGTGCAGTGACTGTGTTATTATGAGGTAGCCAACCCACAGGCTTCAAGTTATGAGGCTCACTGTGAAAATCAAGATACGCGAGAGGACACTGATGACATCCGTGCGCAATGTAATAGAAAACCAGGTTGACATTAAGGGATATGGAGGTTGGTTGCAATGGACCAAGACTGATACCAGTTGAGGCATTCTAAATGGAACCTGATGACTTACCCGTGCCATGGAAATGTGATTGCATAAGAGGATATTGGATATCTGGAAAAGCAGCACTGCCAGAAAATAGAAGAGAGGCGTGTGCTTTCATTACAGACTGTATGAGCCACACGTCTAGTTCCCACGTCATTGAGTGCAGTCTTGCAGATGGAAAGAAGTGCGACGAAAAAGATGGGGCTGCAGCTGCAAGCGGCTGTACTATGTCAGAACCAGGATCAGGCTGTTCAGCAGAGAGCTCCATCCGACTGAAAGATGGAGCAGGTTTTGAGAAGGTTTGATTACTTTAGAAAGTAATCAACCTCCTCTACGGAGGTCCTCATCCTATTGTCTTCATTCTGCCGCCTTTCTGATGAGCAATAGTGATTGACCCCATTGGACAATATCTACAGCACACTCCAATATTATCTGCAATGTAAAAGGTGGCTTCTTTCTTGTTCATTCAAGGAACCTTCATTTCATTTTTTCTTTTTTTTTTTGAATTTGACTAAGATGTCTTCATAAGAAATGTATGTTTGAAAATACCACTCAGGAAGTGTTTGTGTATAAATGTGCATAAGCCACTGACTAGGTTTGCAGAACTCGTGTTTATACATACTCAGCGCCTCGTTTCAGGAAAATTACGGATGGTGCTATGCAGTGGCCAGAGGCACTACCACTTCACAGTCGTCAGTTATACGCAGCGTAATTTCATTCTCTCCGAACCCTCCATCTTCCTGTCAAACCTCTTTGGAAAAAATGGTCGTGGCGAGATCGCTTCCGTTATTTACTCATAGACTTTAATAGTGAAGAAACGTCGGGACTAAGGCGTATTTTGATCCACCGATTCAAGCCTGCTCCTGAAGGAAAACGACCATCTTCTCCAAGTTTAGGTTCAGTTCAGCTTTATTAGGCACAAAAAGCACAAATATAGCAGACAAATCGACTAAACACCGAGAAATCAAAAGCAATGCCCATACAAACAGAAAAGATTTAAGTAACCCGAAATTGATGGAGAGATGCTTTAGTTCAGCAGTCGCACTCACCAAACGATAGGGCTCTGCTTTGTAGCTGAGCAGTGTGTTGCTCTCCAATGTCTGAATTAAGCCAATGATATATTTAGTGGTACTTTTTTGGAAGCTTCAAATGACTCCCAGCCTCGAACGAAAAACTTTGGCTCGCAAAGTAGTCCTAGGATGACTGAGAGGAATCGCACTGAACATTTCTCCTGTGCTCGTGGCTTTTTTGAAAACGTTGCAGAAACTGGAAGCAGATGGACCCTACATCATGTTGTGAATTGAACAAAGATCAAAAATTTCATCTCTCGATTGAAGAGTTGAACACCAGTTACTCCTTCCTAATTGCAGTTTTGGTGTTTGTCATAGAGGAAATCACTGAGCCGAATCAACAGTTTACAAGAGAAATTTTCTGAACCTTCTCCGGTGCAAATATATGCCTTCCTCTTGAGGAATTGAAGACCGTACAGCTAGATTCTAACAGAGAACGCACGTATGATTTGCAAGCGAAGGAATGTTTCTCTATCCCTGATAGATAGCCCTTCGATGGGGTGGAATGTGCGAGTATGAGCCATTTTCATCCTTTTGGCCATGTAGACCGAAAAAGACCACTTTTCTATTATAATGTAACCCAGTTCTTCATGAGATCAGCAGCAGTAAGAAGACCCCGTCAACAGAACACAAGTGTTCTAATGGAGACCCTTCAAATACTGGCGTTTTTTCTCGTTTTTAGACGATGACGAGTGTCTAAATTTGCCACTGTAAACACGTATGTATGGGGAATACTGCAACCAATCGCTTTTCCTTCCAGATGGATTTTCTCTTTTTTTCTTTTTTTCTCCCCTTGGACTTGAAATGAGCGGTCTCCATAAAAATACCTGCCTCAAAAATACGATGGAGGCGGCAAGGTAATGATAGATGTCGCCTGGAGACGTAGCAAGAAATGCGCCCGTGTGTCGGCAGAACCTCATCATTCGCTCTGCCAATTGTGGATTCTCTGGGGATCAGAACCCACTTGGAGCAAATTGCTCCTGACAAGCCTATTTGGCGTTCTAGTCGATGGAGCGCATCCACCTGCTGCATTGGCATACCCATCCTCCCATCCAGTACCTTCACCCTCACACCCACTGAATTTCAATAGTAAATGAGATTTCCGTAGAACTCTATCTTTGCTACCTTGAGTTTGTAACGTTTTGCTACGAGTTCCGTGATAGCCGTGACTTCCACGAGGTTTTTCAGCATTTAATCTACCCATTCCATAAATTTCTCCGAATGTCTGTCTAAGAAATCGAAAATGTGATGAGGAAAATGGGCTGGCGGATGTTCGCTGTGCTGCAGCTGTTTTTCACGTTCACTTACGGCTCTCGAAAAGCGCCTTTGCGTGAGACCTCTTGACTTTTCTCTGTGCATCGCCGTCAATCAAACATTTCCTTTAGGTGCATTTGTGGATGTTTCGGAAACGGACAACGCTACAGCCCATGCAATTATTGAGGTGGGGATTTACTTCCGACTTTCTCACCAACAATGTATGCAAGGAGCATCGGGATCAGGCAATAGGAACTACGTCATCGTGTTTATTGCTAGGCTAAAATTATTTTTGCGTTCACTTCTCAAGGACTTTTCACTAGCTATTCATTCCTCTCATTCTTTTCACTCTGATTTTTCACTTCTCTGGAGTTTCGCAAATCTTTGTGTCTACTGCTAAAGCTGATGCGCTTCGAAGGTTCTAGATGAACGTTTTCGATAGGTTCATGGAGTTCAAGCAAGTTTAGAGTCGTCTTCTCCTTCTCCTCAGCACAAATCCTGCGCAGTCGCAGAGTCCGCTGCTTTGCTAGGTCTCATCACTTTTGTCAGTCTGCACAATCTTCTGTCGTTACCGAGCATCTAAGAGTATGGTGTTGGAAATCCGAAGAAATGCTTAAGAAGACGACTCAAGATACCATATATTCTTCTGGATCACTGAATTTAAGCATGTATATTCTATATCCATGAAATCTGTGAAGGGTTAAGTATATTATACATCCGTTCCTACGTCACTACTGTATAAATTGCTCTTCGACAACGGAGAAGAGCATTTCGTGTGGAGAAGGTTTATTGTCTCATAATATGCGACTTAGGTATCATTAATAGATGCATATACATACAAATCAGCACTACAAAATTGTGCGAACATGATACAACAATTGTGCTACGTCTCATTTAATGACGGAACATGGACACGATATATACATCTTGTAGATTTCACTTTAAACAAGGAATCTGAACATGTGTACGAAAAGAACAACTCAACAGGATTTTGCGTGAAAACTTATGAAGATGCGATGATATGGCAGTAGTTATTTGTGGAGATCCAGTTCAACGGTCGTAGTACGGATGTAGGCCAGAAATGATTTGTGGGACCGCCGTCTTCCCATTTGCATCACCTGGGTACTGTCGAACCCCTGCTCTAATGCTATGGAAGCTGCCCCTCCCCTAAAACTATGGGTAGTGTGATTCTTGTGTCCTATACCTGCAATAATAAACAATTGTTGTAATCTTTTGGAAATAGTAGATTGGGTGAGGGGCATGGTTGTTGACTTTGATGGAAAAAGATGGGTGCTGTTGATTTTTGTCGCGTATTCCTTTTGTTTTTGAATCACTGTATGCTCCTCTGAATCTCCTCTTATCTTGAACGAAACGGTGGCCCCCCCTCCTTGCCTGGTCTGTCTGAGATTTCCGAATAAACACTGAATATGTATTACTGCCCATGGAGAGATCAAATACTTCGAGGTTCCTATCCTCGCTAAGTCTCAGGAAACTCCTGAAGAGCAGTATAGCCAGGGCCACCGTGGAAAATGCTTCGGGATCTGAAGATAGTGCTCCTGAATGTACTAAACTATTAAAATCTGTCGTGCTGATTTTGGTCCGGTGGTGGACTGGTACCCTGCTCCTCATTGCACTTTCTAATAAAGACTTTTCTAATTCTTTATTCATATCTTTCTGGAAGCCCAGGAAGAAACTTAAAGCTGCCGAGACCATCGGTAACGCGCTATGTTGTCCTTTTTCAATGCAGTAAGCCAAGTATAGGTTCCTCGCCTTCGGAATGGGTATGTCCTTGACTCTTTCCGCTCCCCACCATTGTACGAACTACTTACAGTATTGCGAATACGCATTAGATCGGTGACTGTTGAGCGAATATCTGATGGCATCTGCTAGGTGCGGAAGTTTGCACTGGATAGCAGTCTCACACAGTGTACCTGCTTCCTTCCACAGTGGTCCTGAAAATAGATTAGGGTCGGGTGGGTGGAGCTCAACTCGTTGAGAGAATTGAAACCTGGACTGATGGCTCTCTCACGAGGACNTCTTATATAGCGTTGTCCACGTGACCTCGTAGTCATCGCCGCTACCTGAGGACATGACGAAATATCATGGTCCTCAGGAGATATTGTAACGAGGCAATATTTGCGATGACGAAATGCACTCCCTATATCGAAAAGCAGCACTTATATACATTAGCCGACACAAATCAAGACCGCTTTTTTAGGTGGTTATCAGATTGCGATACTCTGGGAGCGTAGACAAGGAGACGAAAGCTATGCTGATAAGCTCGCTGAATGGAGAGTCGACCATTACAAAGATCCGTCGGTGGGAGGGAGCGATTCAGTATTGAACTACTTGGACTAAAGGATAGGCGGAGGAGGATCTCTTGTTGCACGCGTATAGTTTTCCTGCCAAGCGATTTATATTTCTTACGCGCCCCAAGACGCGAGACTTCTCAAGTGCTAACTATTAAATAAGAAACGTTTATCTTCAAGTTAGCGACGCGTGTTAATTGAGAAACGAACAATTATTCAGATAGCTAACATTTTAAATGATGGTGGAAAAAGATGAGGAAGAAGAAGAATACGAATGGAGAACTCCTCTCACGTTCTCCTGTCCTTATATGAAGTCACTTCCCGCGCGATCATGGCGCTTGATCTGCCTACGCGGGAACTACAGTGACACGGCCTGACGTCACGAGCCAACAGGTCCTTCTACCCCACTATGCCTGCTTGAATGCTATCGAGAACCTTGAGCGCTACCGAAGTCCACTGTCCCAACTCCGCCATATTATTATTATACTTTTGAGATCTCGAGACGAAGTGCCGATATCGGGCGTTGGACTTATGAGAGTTTCTTAGTTCCAATTCTCATAATTTCTTTAAAAGTAGCTCCAGATATCGGTCACCATGATCCATAGCGGCCTGGCAACTAAATGCGCAATTCGACCATGACATAACAGTAAAACGCACAAACATTGAAGCGAATGAGGTGTCGATATCGGTTTCAGCTCCGCTTGTCGTCCCAAGACATGTTGCTTGAAGGCACAATTCACGATGAAAATGTTTCTCGTGATTTCCTACTGAGACGAACCTCTGACCTCCCCGAATCCTATGTGGGGTCAGAACGAAAAATCGAAATATGCGAAACTTCTCGCTCTCTTCAATGTGCTTCCTTCTACCTCTCATTTCATTTATTCTATCAATATTTCCTTCCGCTTTTTAACTTCAGAGGGTACCACGAATTATCTTAAACGGCACCTTTCGGGTTTCTCAAAAATATAGAATTGTCTGGAATGCGATATCCCTAAAGAATTCGGTGAGTAGATGAGGAGCTTTTAGTCGAACGCTCTGTAGTCAGAGCGATTTTCGGACCGGGGGCAGCGCCGAATAAATTAATTATCTTCCAATATCCCGAGAGGAAAAAAACTTGGTTGAAAAAACAGCGGCTGGGAATCCAAATCAAGTGAATCGGCTTAGAGTCTCCTTAACTATAATAACACCTATCTCGATTATTTATTACTACTACTGTTGTTGTTGTTTTCTTGAATCAAATAGCAAACCCTGGTGAAAGGTATCAAAACGCATTGTACACTGATACACACGTGGGAGAACAAAGACATTTGCGATTTCCTAGAATTTAATGAGTGTGTCGACTTATATCAATCTCGGTAGATTTTCGAAATATTATGCAGTTGTATAAAGGAATCCTCAAAGAGCTCGAGCTTACTTTGCTGAGCTCTATTCATCAAAACCAAAGATCAAAAGTTGCTCTAATTAATGTCTAAACCTCATTCTTGTTGCTTCAGCTGGAAATTTTTTAATCTTAATAGAAAATTGTCAGATGCTACGTCTTGCTGAATGGACATTCAATTCAAGAACAGATGCTGTTGTCGACGTGTTGCTTGGAATTCGCGAGCTTCCTCCACTTCAGAGCAGCACAATGATGTGGAACCTGAATCGAATTGGTAATGTCCAATTATTATTTACATATAAAGTTCTGGTTTGTACCATTGGATTCGGAGCTGCGATAGGTAATATCAAAAGGAAAATAGGGACGATTAAGATTTTAGCAGCGTTTGTGGCTGATCAATTGTCTTTCATTGAAGCAGATGCGACACCTGAGAGATTCAGAAGTCAATCCCTAATAAAATCCCTTGTTTCTCTACCAAACTCCTTCTAAGAAAAACTCGTGTCGGAATTCGAGAGGAAAGACGACGGCAACATGTGCACTTTCGAGGTGTCATGGTGGATCAAATGACTTGGTTGAAAAGCTGTACTTTAAAGGTTCCGTATTTCAGTATGCGATGAGATGAAACTTGGCTTCATGACGATGTTGGCAGGAACTCATACTCACAACTACGGTGTCTATCAATCGATCGCTGATTCAATGAAGGTTGGTGACTGTACATTCTTCTCTTTTGCTATCGGCAAGATTGCTGAAATGTGTAAGCAAAACAGAACGCAGAAGTGAAAAACCATTTCGAAATCCTCTTAAAATTGGAAAATTTTAATTCAATGCAATGATTTTAAAAACGAGTGTGCCAGATGTAGGTTCTATGCCACTCCATTCGGTTGTGGAAAACTAAGTCCGATCGCTCCTAGCGTGCTTTCTAGTTAACTGTGTCGTGTTTATCGTACTAGTTAGTTGTCTCGCTGCGTAGCATGTCGTTCGAGCATAACACTCATTTCGATCCCTGAAGCATCGAGCGTGAACGAACTGTGAATTTCGAAAAAGATAGCTTCAACAGAATGTAACGTTTTTTACATCCTATTGGTCGCATTCCATTAGGTCATTCGGAAAGTATTATATTTCCCAGGAATTTCGCAACATTTTGCTTCTTTCTGAAACCTCTGGAAGTTTCCACAGAAATATGATACATATAACAATACTATTCACTTGAATGCACACAATAAATCCGGAAATTTCGCAATATTGCGGGCCGTCGATCACAGAGTGAGAGTATGAGGGGGAGTATGATTTCATCTTGGAGATATGGTCCCAACAAACAGGTGGGGCGTCACGCTTGCATTGGTGGACTGAAGTAAAGCTGAAATGTATTAGAACCGATTGAGTGCCCTTTCTCCAGATCGCCTTTGTGTATATAATACATCAAGAAATAAGGAGAAGCATCGAAGATTATTAGTCCAGAAAACATATGTGAGCAATAAGCTTGCATAGGGAAAGAAGAAATTAAGGAACCAAAATCTTGGAGTCTCGAAAAAAATAACCCACGCACACTCTAGAAGGCACACCAGAGCTGAGGTTGGATGTTTGGAACAATAGTTTGTCTCGACGAATAATAGAATCGAAGCTCAGTCGTCTTCAAATTCCTTGCTACCAGCTTCGTAGCATTAGGGCCGAGCGCGCGGGGACCGCTTGGAAAAAGTGCTCTAAGGCAGAACACTCGATATACGTTTTAATAAAGAGTACGTCTCGGATGGAACGGGGAGATTCGGCCCTTATTAAAGGAAAAGGGAGCTTGATATGTGTATATATCCATATAAGTGGGCAATGTCGTTATGTAAACTTTCTGAAAGAAACTTCCAGAGCATTGTATAAAAAATCTGTACTGCCAAGAAACTTCCGGAAGACTCTTTCTTCCCTTAAGCCATATAGTGTAGTTTTTGAAGTACTTACTACTTTTTGTAACCACCTCAGTTGATTCCAAAAGCAACATTTGACGATTTTCTTGGCCTGATTGAAGTTTTTTCCACCACTTTCCATTTTCAGGTTCCTTTGGTAGATTGGGAGGTATCCGACGTAAGGACGGCAGATGCAAAACGGTCGCCCATGACATTTTCGGTTAGACCATTGGTAGACCACCTGCTCGTAGATTATATCATACATAAGGGATGGAAAGACATTGTCTACATTCACGACGGGGCCAACGGTAAGTGACACAGTAATAATGCCATTCTTTAGGAGAATATAGAGGTGAATATTTCAGCTGATAGAACGCTGCATGGAATGTTTGAATACCTGAATGAGAACAGTCCCGATTATAATCTGTTTGTAGACAACTTCAGGGTAAGTACTGGTTAAACAGCTTTATTAGTTTGTTGACCCATTGCCCAGTAGTCGAAGTTGATTTGGACTGAACGTTCCTAGTAAATGAGTATTATAAGCAGAAGCTGCAAGGTTGATGTTGTGAGGTTCTACTTTTGCAGATTTTCAATAGTCTGATTAGCTTGCAGGCTCCTACCGATGAGGAGTTTTTCCGCGAATTCCTCAACGATTTCCACCGACGGATGTCACTTTCTCAAGGAAACGTCTCCCAAGGGGAAGAAGCGAATGTGATACAGTACGAAGGTTTTCATGAACACATTTTTCTTCGAACCAGAGAGCATACATTCCAGCCCAGTGCATGTGGTAGTGGATTTGGAAGGTGGATATCGGATGAGAATGTTTCTGAGAGCACTCGAAGAGAGCGTCCTTGTCAGGAAGGATTACCACTACGTCTTCGCGAATTTGGCAAGTTCCTTGAATTTTCAAATGATTTTTAATTCCTGACTGAAAAAGGAATATCATTTCTGTGCGGATTCTCTTTATACTTCATTTATCTGTGACATTTGTAGTGTCACAGACAGGTTATTATCATCTGTGATCATTTTTATTAGGGTGAGGCGGTGCTAATAAAGGCAGCGCCACCACATACATACGCCGAAAATCAAACCCTTACCCCTACCAATTTAAGTCATCCACGTTCCAACACTCTGGTTCTGATATCGGAATACGTTACGTGAGGACCCGATGGCTTATAAAACTTTGTAGTAATACAGCTCAGGCGCAGGAATAAGTCCCACTATGACAAAAGAGCAGCAATATGTAGGTTACGAAGAGGTCGTGATGTCGAACAGTCGTGGGGATCCATGAAGTCGTTCGACGGGCAGCATCCGGTAGTTGGTTCGGTTTCTCCCGTGTAAACTTTATATGTTCCGATTGTTGGTTCAACAATTCGAAGCAGGCGTCCATCTCCGTCTGGGTGAAGAACACAATAAAGCAATCGTCTATTTTCCGACAGTACAAAATGGGTCTACGCTCTGTAAGAGCTTGGTCAATTTTCTACGTGAATACCAATGCGAGTACTGGAGCAAGCCTTTGCCCCATCGCAAGTCCTCTAATCTGCTGGTATTCCGACCATTTAAATATGTTGCACGCACGCACTCTTCAAGGAGTGTCATGACATGATAGAATGACAGGTCATATAGATTAACAGAGTTTTGGTGTTAGTTGAGAATTTCATTTATTGCTTGCATAGCAAAGTCTACACATTAGGGTATAGCGAGGTCACGTCAAAGGACTCCATCACGCTTTCTGAATTTGGGAACCATGGAATTATTTCAGGAAATGGAAGATGTCGATCTGACCGCTTTTCACTTCTCATTGATAAACATAACTGGTTTCCAGATGTTTGATCGCATGGACAAAAGATTTTTGTAAGCATCTCAAATTTTCTGAAACCCTTTTTCGAACTTGCTTAGGTTGACTTATAAGAGAATTGCAGGCAGAACAGGAAAGCCTTTGAAGAAGCCTACCGAGAACGATTTCCATCCTTCGATTATCTACCGGTGCGCTTATTCACTACTTCAATCAGGTCCTGTATTTAGAAATCGTATAAGGATGTCTTTGCCCTGAAGCCGTGGGCTGGGGATGCTGATTATAAAAGCGAAACGGCGCTGTTCTTCACTGTCACCCACTTTGCAGGCCAGCAGTGCCTTCGCTCACGATGCTCTGCTCGTTGCTGCGGCTAGTCTCGATCTCACCTTGAGAAAATATGGTCTATCTGTATTCTCAGAGTTGGTTACTATAAGATTGTTAGGTTATTGTGGGTTTATGCGACCGTAGATCTCATGTGATGATTTTCAGAAGTTTCTCTCGTCACCAGCTGTTCAACCGCGGTTTGCCAGGGTTGTACTGTAGGCCACACGAAGATACAGAGAATCCAGATCGGGAGTTCGAACCATTCGAGTTCGGAGATAGAATCGCTGAATCTATCAAAAAGGTTTGCAGAATTAGTGACTTCTCATCTTCATCAAGGTGCAGGGTTACTCGATAGCAACTGTATCAGCCTTTTTCTTGAACATAGCACGACCAGTAGTGCAGCACTGTTGCTATTACTTTCTAGCTCGAACAGTATAATCTATTCGATAGGCAAAATACATAAATAAAAGTAATATTGAGTCATGACACTAAGCGGTATACCCTATGAAGACCATTGAACTCACAGAATAAGATTTGTTCGTAATATCATCCACACAGACAATAAAAATGTGATATGCATCCTTCTAGAATTCAGCTAATTCGATTGGTTTTTAGGTGGTCCTAACCCACGACGACGGAACACTCACAGGACACATTCAGTTTGACCCTCACACTGGATGGCGCACCAACTATTCCGTTACGGTTATCGAAATCAAACCTGGAGTAAATACTTTGAACAGCATCAAAGAGGGAAGCCTAGAGAGTTACTCATTTTTCCTTGCCTCGAGTAGAATCAAGTGTTTACAGAGATTTCAATGGGCTCAAGGAAAAGGATTCCTGCTCGGAGAAGCCTTACAACAGAACAAAACTAATAAGAGTTCTATTGAGAAAGGCATTCTGCCATGGAAATTGAAATTGAATGTTGTCACTGTTTTGGTGAGTTCATTCTCAAGATGTTCCACCTGGTCTTAGTTGAGCACTGTCCCCTCTTGTAACGCTGGAACGCTGTGTGCAAAGCCTTCTGGAGTGATTTTCCCTTAGGAATTCCACATACGCATACGACATAATCAAGTTATTGTTGTTTGCCACATGGGCGGGATTTGTAAGGCAGTGGAGTGCTGGAAGATATTGCCATGGTTATGCTGACTTATAGACGAATTGCACGGCATTGGGGGAAAAGAAACACCCTTCTGTACTTAGCTGACATCGCTCTTACTTATAGTAGTGTCACGACCACGATTGCCTTCCTACAACGATGAACGTTGCACAATATCCACCACAGACCACCACTAGAGGTGTTTCTCTTGTTGAAGAGTATCTCCCATTTTTGGATTTGAGTAAAAAAAGGCAAGACCCGAAGTAATGTCCGTAATTTTAGGCGAGTTATACAAAAAAAAATGTAAGATTTGTTTGGAAAAGAATCAGAGATGCTAGTTCACAGCGCTTCGATCTTGTGTTATGCACTTACCTCTTCGTCGCCATTGTTCCCGTCTGGTCTTCAACTTTATGAACCTTCTGGGGGAATAGGTATTGCCAAAGTGCGCAGAGGGCTGCAAACAGTTTGATTGACCGCATGATTTCTGGTCGTAGTAGCAAGGAAATAAATGATCGAAATTCCCTAAGCTTTTCAGCTTACACGTTACCTCACCTTTCCTTGTATTGTCCCCCCACTTCGAGTTTCTCTGACTCCAACAGATCTGAAAACTTCGCCATTTTCAGGTGAAGCCGTTCGTTATGGTAAGAAGAAGTAATCCGGGTGAAGTACCTCACAAAGGCAATGATCGTTTCGAAGGTTACTGCATAGACTTGCTCAAGCTGCTGGCAAAGAATATTTCTGGATTTGAATATGAAATCTTTCTGTCTGATGGAAACAAGTAAGATTCCATGGCATACTTTATTTATTCATAGAAGATGGACATATTTAGGTACGGGGCACGTCAGGCGGACGGTAGTTGGGACGGAATGCTTGGATACTTGTTAAACGAGGTAAAGTGTGCTTCTGTATATATTATCTACCAACGATTACTTCATTGATTAATCTCGCCAATAAATCCTTTCGAACGGGGAAGGTTTTTCTTTTGAAGATTCTGCTTAGTACGATCTTCCGGTTCAGGTTCTATTCAGAATCGTGATTAGGACACACATGAGCAGCTCATTTTTTTGAGCTTCTAGGATGCGTTGAAAGAATCTCCGGGTTTGACAGTAGCAAACCGACTACGCGATTTCCTAGCAAAGAGAATGTTCGGTCAATCTGAAAGTAGGCGAAGGATTAAAACTCAAATCACTTCCGTATTTGCGATGCACTCCGGCATTACTTCTATTCGCGTATTTGGCTTATCCAATGACTTGCAGTGGCCAGCTGATGTACAAGTCGGTGTTTTCACCCTACCAAAAGAGCCTGATATTAGCTTACGGTCCAGAAGGAATGAATGTTCAATTGGTATGGGAGAGTATCGAACCTGGACACCTTTAACCTGGACAACCACATTACTTGAGAACAGGCTACACTGATGCAATAGACATATGCCTTTGAAACATCAAAATGAGGACGAAATAAAACTGTGTAAGGCTGCCCTACTCTTCCCAGTAGAGCCTTATTTCAGACGGCCGATATTGCAGTTGCTCCACTGACGATCACTCAAGAACGAGAGAGAGCCGTGGACTTTTCCAAGCCCTTCATGACGACAGGTTAGTATGTTAGCTGTCTTTGCGTTGTGAAGAAAAAATAAGGGAAAGTATTAATTCAATTGAGACTTGCTTTTTAGGAATTTCAATCATGATCAAGAAACCTGAAAAGCAAGAGTTCAACATTTTCTCATTCATGGAGCCGCTTGGTATGCGCATTTGGATACTCACTGTATGTTCCTACGTTGGGGTAAGCAATTTAACCCTTTTGCTGTACTTAAAGAGGTATCGAGAAAGTTGAAACCTGTTATAGCCGTCACTTCAAAGATGAAAATCCTCCACGCTTATAGAATGATGCTCTGCTTCATATTTATTTATTTATTTTGATGCACGCAGCGGTGAGATTGTTATAGAACAATCTTCATATCTTCTCGGGGGGCCGAATTACCATTCTATCCTACTAGGAACCTTTCAAGTTGTAGGGCCGATTACCACCTCGGTCTCGTACAGGCCCTACAAATATGTATGAGGCTCTTGTAGTAGCAGTTGTTCCCCCAATATGGACCAACCATGCATTCAAAATTAACTTCGTTTTTTGTTGCAACTCAAATGAGTGAGAGCTTTCTCCCAGGAAGTTAGTTAATTCTAGATAGATTTTTCTGAATCTGTATCAGAGACCTCATATTCGTCTTATACCTGTAATGATTTCATATTGCAGGATCGAACTCTAGAAGGGGAATAGCGTTTAAGTGGGAATTTTTGGGATCATTTAAGCATACAACGACGACAAAGTTGGGATCCCACCCGTTGAATAAGTCCTAACAATCCTAAATGAGCGGTTGTAGCGCTGGTTCTGTAGGCCGCCATGATCGGCTCACAGAATCGGACTCTCAAGAGTCTAGGCGAAGTAAAACATTAAAGGGCTCCTTGATTCTCGAAACTATAGAAAGACAATAGGTAACCAGCCCTACAGTGAAAAACACTTGGAAACAGACACCACAGAGGATCTCAGACGAATTTTTTGATGATTTTCAGGTCTCTTTGACAATTTTCCTCGTATCCTCTTTTTCTCCCTACGAGCAACGAGTTCAGTTCAATCGCGGTGAATTCTCAGTGTCGAATGAGTTCTCCATGTACAACTCCCTTTGGTTCACACTAGCTGCTTTCATGCAGCAAGGAACCGATATTCTTCCAAAGTTTGTTAGCAGAGCTTCTTTGAGCTTCTCTTCTTTTCTGAACCTGATTCGACTCCTTACAGGGCTCTTTCTGGTCGAATAGCATCGTCCGCTTGGTGGTTCTTTACGCTCATCATTGTTTCGTCATACACGGCCAACCTTGCTGCATTCCTGACTCTAGGTTGCCCTTATTAAGAGAATCTGAGTAGGGAGGGTAAAGAGATCGATTTCAGAGAAAATGGCTCCTCCCATCGAATCAGTAGAGGATCTCGCAAATCAGAATAAAATCCGTTATGGAGTTGTCAAAGGCGGATCAACAGCCGCATTCTTCGAGGTATTCATGGGTTTTGAGGCTTCTGAAGACTATTCAATGATTTTTCCTTTCTCAGGACTCAACAGTGCCACTGTATAAAAAGATGTGGGATTTCATGCAAGATGAACACAACAAATTCCTGAGAGATCAAGCGTCAGTTTCTGAACCTTTCCTTTGAGTACCTGAATTTTCAGTGGTTTTCGCTCTCTTCGTTGTTTCTTGCATGTGGTCTTCCCCTGCTTCTGTCCTGAGATGTAACTGAATTTTCGAAACAAAAAAGAACACCTCGGATAGGAGAGGAAAAGCTTGCTCTTTCGATTTCGTAAAATTTTGTTATGAACCAAAAAAGTTGAGCGACGACAACTAAATGCGGAATCCTCTTTTTTCCAGCTCGTTCGTTTTTGCAGGGTTTTTTGTGTTGGTCTATTTCTCAGTCATTTTCGAAATTGTGTAATTTTCAAGGAGCGAATCAGTATTTGTGGACACCTATGCAGAAGGTATCGAACGGGTCAGGAAAAGTAAGGTATGTTTCGGAAGCCAAAAGCTCTTCTCCTACATGAAATTTGCTTGGCTTATTTAACTTTGATGGGCAGTGCTGTTACTGTCTCACAAACTTGACGACTTGAAGCGGGGTTACGGTAGTGTGGGAAAAGAGCATGGTGCCCGGAAAGCACAAATAGAGTTCGAGATCCGTCCGAGGCTGAAGTTTTCCCCACAAATCGCCATCCTTGGAGGACTTATCTTCAGTACTCTATATTTCGTTCATTAGCTCCAATAAGGAGGGATGAGGGGATGAGAGGGTGGTAGAAAGGGAGTGGGAGAAGGAGAAGAAAAGTTGGGTCACAATATCCTTCTTGAAAGGTTTTAAATTCGATAAATATTTCAAGAATAAGAGAGTTATTGATCGAAATTACTTCCTTGAACGAATTGACAATGTTTTCCAGCAGTTACAGGTATAAAAATGATATTCTGGGTCCTTGTTTAGGGCAAATATGCGTTTCTGTTGGAAGAAACGACCAACAACTATGAAGGAGGTCGGAAGCCTTGTAACACAATGAAAGTTGGTCAGAACCTCAACACACTCGGTTACGGAATCGCAACGAAAATCGGGAATCCGCTCAGATAAGTTTTATAAGTAGGTCTCAGTGAAAACTACGGCATCGGGCCAAGCGAGAACAATTTTTCTTTTCATGGAACCTAACAACAGTTCCTATCAGAATGAGTGTTTTAAGGGGTCCCTTAATTTGGCGATTCTCTATCTTCAAGAAAAAGGCGAACTGAAACGATTGGAGAATAAATGGTGGTACGATCGAGGACAGTGTGATCAAGGCATATCAGTGAGTATCGGTCAGGTAATTTATATAAAAGAAGACTGCTGTTTTTCAGGATAGCGGAGCAAGCTCATCGTTGAATTTGTCAAAGGTCGCAGGAATTTTCTATATTCTAATGTGTGGAATGGTACTTTCCATGGTAACCGCTCTAATCGAGTTCATTCTACGTAAGAAAAAGGAGAATAGGGAAAAAGAGAAGGTCAGCTTCATCAAGAAACTATCCTACTATATATAAAGCGCTAATCTGTACAATGTGTTGTGTCTGTATGTTTATATAACAGGGAATTCATAACTTCACATCCCGTGGACCTAGAGGGTTCGAGTACAGGTGACAGGATGGGGACCCTTAAAGTTGGCGGCAGGACTGGACTCCACCAACAGGGGACGGGGCATGTGTGAAAATTTGTATCTCAAAGTAAATTCATATTCCATGTAGAGCGTTCAAAATTGGTAGCGGCCCCGGGGCAGGATCAGAATACTGATGGTAGGTGGCAAAATTGGGCTCCACCCAAAGGGGCACGGCTGGCGCGAAAATTGTCAGTTTGGCCATAGGGTGTTCAAACATGGTCTGAGTATAGGCCACAGGACTAAACCCCGCCCAATGGGAGCGTGATCTGAGGGGAAATTATTAGTTTTGGCTTGGGGCGTTTGGTAGAAGTATAGGCGACAGGATTAAGACATTTATGGTATGTGATAGAAAGTAACTAAACTGGGTCCCGCCCGCTGCCGGCGTAGGGAATGGAGGGGCGAAGCGAAGCATAATTTGAGTAAAAACACGCAGTCAAGTGAATAGATAGAAAGCAAACCAACTTATACACAGTACTTGCGCAGAACTTCGCTCATAGCGGGTTGGGTACGCACGAAGGTGTCGATGTGCGTTTGTTCCACTGAAATTTGATAGCTCCTGTTCCCTTGAATCAGAGCTTCCAAATTTTGAAGGACGCAGGCAAATGTTCAACTTGAACACGAGAAGAAGGAGAGGTCGGCGTTAGTTGGGCTATTCAACTGGTGAAAAGATAAACAATCATTCAAACTTCCAGGTATAATGCTGTGTGAATTTTTAAATCTAACCAGTAACCATGGCCATCATAGGTAGCGAGTGAACTGTCGATGAAAACGTGTGGTCAAACCACTTTTAAGCTTTAGTATGTCGTCCACTAAAAATACCTGTTGTTTTAAAGAATAAGGTAGAGAGCCAACTTTTTCTCACTGACAGTACCCTGCACTTTCAGAGAAGACAGCTTGCCATGCGTCAACGACCGGTAATAGCGGGGCCGTGTAGTCGATTAAATAAACGCCGAGCGAGATCGGAAGAAGCAAGAAGCAGTGAAGCCACGCAGCTTTAGAATACATAAAAAGTTTACTCTTTGTTGTTCCTATAGATTTTATCCTAATCGTTGCTACGGACCGTAATTTTTGCCAATAAAAATTTCTGTACGACACCGTTTATCTCATGCTCAATTTTATGCATTATGGTGTCCGGAAAGTTTGAGAAAACTCAGCCGGTTTTTTCAACACAAAGTAACCACAACAATGAAGTCAGATCAGGGTCGAGATAGTGACCCTCCTTGGCCACAACGCCTCTTCACCAACCGAACGGAACGCACTAATGCTATTCCTGAGAAAGAGAAGAGGAACGCGGCTCAATCCATTCATCTACTAGATACTTGACTTCCTGACGATTGCTAAATTTTTTCCTCCAGAGCAAACACGTAGACTTTTGAAAATATGGCAGTCGTATGGGTTCGGGTCAGGTGAACATGAAGGTAGTAAGGTGAACAACTTATACCAAGCTTTTTCAGTCCCTCCATCGATCCCCTCACGTGGAATGGTCGAGCATTATCCATTACAATCAGAAATTTCCTTGTAATCGGTGAGAAATGGAGGCTTGAAACACCATATCTCTCACTTGCTCGAAGAATACTCTTGCATTCACCGCAGAAGACTCTCTTAGGTCTCATAATAAAACACCCGCTTGGGCAGAGGAAGAATGAGCTCATGTTCTTCTTGGCAAGAGCGCCTCACTCTGTAGCGAGCTGTGGCCTTACGTCCACTGGTAGGCTTTGCGATTTCTGTTGTGAATTTTCATAGGACATCTACTTTTCACCCTGAACAATGTTGAGGTCACTTGATGTCGACGTCCTCTTACAGTAGAGGAGCTTCTGATACACATTGACTCACCTTCAAAGCTCATGCTCAGTCATGGAGTTTGCTGAAGACCCTTGACATGATCTCTTAGACCTCTGGTAAGACGTTTTGTGGGGGTCTCTCGAAAATCACAATTACTCGAAACACTTAGTATACATGTTAACGACCCAAAAATTAAACAAATGAAGAGTCCCTCACAACCACGCACAAGGCAAAAACTCACATAAGGTCGGTCTCTCCTCGAAAATTTTGAATAAAATCAAAACTATCACAGGTTCACTCAACAGATTTGTGCGAATCAGGGGATTATGGTAGTAGCTCATCTTTAAAAACTTGCTGCTGTGAATCAAACTTCAGTAAGACGGTAGATAATCTGTACGCCATAGTGCGAGTTGGACTTTACATGACAGGTACTTTTAGTACCAGTATAATAGTATAGGATTTTAGCAAGTTAGTTATCACACTTTCAGGTTTCTAGTGAAACAACCTCGTTAAAACGTCAGCGTAATAAAGTCTGTTCATCAAACTTGTGAAGAGGTTAGGCCACTTCCGACACCACGCGTGGGGAGTATCGCACTATTCCCACGAAACTCATACTGGCAAATAGTAGTAATGATCCAAGTTAAGGGAGTCATTTCTCGCCAGTTGGGCTTTGTACACTAACATGCGCGTCACAACAGAGAAAGCGTCAGAAAACAGAGATGAGTTACTGATCTAAGCTTCACCCCTCATGAATCTGGCTACAGGCTGCAGTTGTCCATGAGTACGATGTAAAAGGTTCGAAGTCGCTCCGCTCACCGTGTATGAGCTCGTTCGTCTGTTTCGTTGACCTCGTCCTAACCTTCGCCCGTCTTACGGTATCTAGGCTTTTCTGATACAAAATTATGAACTTCTCCTCATTTCACCGCCCATTCTCATGGATACCGCTCTCTGTGAGCGGAGCTCCCTCTGAGGCTCATACATGCTCTGCTGATTTTAGCCGAGCCCCACACATTTCGAATTTGGTCGATTCTCTTCAGCTGCTTCTTCAGGTAGTGCCGAATTTCATTACAGATAAACAGACAAACAGATGCAAATCCTCTAAGTACAGTATGTAGTAATGATGGTTTCATGAGCATTACGAACAAAGAGTTTCAAATTTCTAGTCCTAGCCGGGCCCAACTCAGCGCGAACCCCGTCCTCCGCGATAATTTAAGCACCTTTCTTCTAGCTTCTTCTAGCAATTTTCTCTGCATTCCAGAACGTTTTTGAGCAGAGTGGTGAATTTCTGATTTTAGCCCGCCCACCTCGAAGCGGACCTTGCTCAGCGGGCTCAGCAGGCTGCATTTCTAACTTAGTCCAGCCCGCCTACTTCGGGTAAAGGACCACAAAGCTTCTATAATTGGGTATTCGGCCACAGAGCTTCCATATCTTCTAACCACTTTTTCCCTCGTTCTTGAACGTTTTCAAAAGTGTAGCGCTCATATTCGAGAAGTAGCTTTCTTTTGAACGCGCGCCCTGCCCATTGTAGGCTGAGATTCACTTTATTTACGCTACCCAGCTCGTATAAGGCCTTGCTCACTTTTCCAGTTTTTTCTGGCCTTCACGCCGTTGTTGATTCACTTCATGAAATTATGTGGAAAGTAAGGCTCGCTCTGTGAAGATGCCCCGCCTCCGTCATTTTTCCTCGGCGTTTAGGCTGTTATGTAACCAAATTAGAAGGTTTTGTCTATGGCAACATCTTTTCCTTGCATGTCCCGCTCCCTATGGGCAGAGCTCTGCTAGTCTCGCATGTGCTCTGCTCTTACCCTATGCTTAACCTATTCGAAATTTGATCCGGCCTCTTTAGGTATTTCTCTTCTTCTTATTTTTTAGCGCCTGCCCCGCATGTACGCGGGGTCCGCTTTTCTGATATGGCTTTTCTGATATCTGACGCCACCTCTCATGGATTAAACGCTTGATCGGAGTGGATGTTAACCATTTTGAGGTCTTCGTACAACGTATCTAACCAGCGCTGCTTTAGGCGTCCCTAGACCGCTTTCCGGACATACATATCAAGTTTGAGACCGATCTTATGAACACTGTCTTCATCCGCGCGGAGAACGTGACCATCTCGATGAAGACGGGCTTTCTCTCCAGGTGATTATTCAAGTAATATCGAGTCTCGTTACAGGTAGACGCGAGCGCATCATACAGGGTGTACCAAATTTATAGGGGCCTATTCATTGTGATGTATTTGAAGCTTCTAAACTGAGAATGACGATGGGATTTATTATATTGATGCTTATATCTTTCACCCGACTTTTTTGTAAATGTCTCAATAGCGAACCAGCCTGGTTAGGGGTATGCACCATTACCATCCACAAGTCGATGCCAACGCTCAGGCAGCTTCCCTCAGAAGAGCACGGGAGGGACTTAAAGAAGTCATTGAGTGCGTTTCTGAGGCGCAGGTACAACCTGCCACAGTGGATTTGTGCGGTATTGGCTGCTTTCCTAGTCCGCGAGCGAGCGCGCGAGCCTGCCGGGGACTACTCATCCGGCGTTATCGTCCAAGAGTTGTAAACAAGGGGCAAGCGCCGCCCCGGCCGGCGGACTATGAAAGCAGCCATTGTAGCCTGCGAATACATTGTGGGTGAATGATAGCAAGTATGATGAAAGAGTATCATGCACACGTGATGGCGAAATGCCAACTCCATGTAAACAAATTACATAAGGATCAAACACGGGAAAAAATATATGTATCGACCTAATGTATGCACGTAAGCTTATATTATGTGTAACAACAAGCTACAATCACATTTCGAATTCCCCCCCCCCCCCCACCTGAGCATCCATGAAAGGCAAAAGTCTCTTCTCGATCTTCTCACATGTTGCAAGCAGGCACCCTCCTATATTTCTTCCCAGAAAGTCTTGGGTGTTGCTTTCAAGGACTCCAAACTCGGACTGCAATCCCGGCAGGTTCCCTTCTAATCAGGGACCATAAGGATGAATCAAAATAGCTAAGATGTGAAAGGCAGGAGAGTCACTCCTCTATGCTGATAAAGCGTCGGCACCACTATTGGACGAGCCTAGCTCGGTGGATTGGAGTATCTTCCTGCTGGAAAAACCACGGCGGTTAGAGCAAGCGAAGTGAAATCAATGTTTCAGTACGTTCATCAGCATGTTCTTCAAGTACACGTCTTCATTCTCAAGCCGGCACCGGCGAAACCATCGGAGTTTTACCATTGCCCGTGACTCCCTCAGCAAACATCGTTTTGCTATTCTGAAAACAACTTTCTCATGAGAGATTGTGTTTTCGATTTTTCTATCCAGATCGTTTTATTTGGTGGAGATTGATTTTGATCGGAACTAAAGAGCATTTCTGCATACGATAGAAATAGCAATGAGACTTCTCCTTGACAACTTGTCGCTTCAACAATTTCTATATTAGCTATACTGGCAATGTTGTAGTTATATCGAATATAGTCGTTTAACCTACTTGAGACTATATTCTTGCCACAACCACAACCACACGATAGAATACCTCAATTTTATTGCGTCAAGACCTAAAATTTGGGTGATTAAACCAATACTAGTTCTACAGCAATAGAAGCAAAGGCAAGGATATGGGTTCATGGCAGAAGGCGGCATTAGGTCAACATGAAAACTAACATCATAGGATATCGTAGCTAACGATATGGAAATAGCGACTGACGACATGAGATATCATAGGAATGAGAGACTGATGACCTAAGGC
>UZAF01018360.1:23018-33871 GCA_900617895.1 Haemonchus placei | reverse complement strand
TTTTTGACTTTAAGAAGATACAAAATCATTCTAGACAGTGTTTTTAATGGTGCGGCATGATAAGGATTGCTTCTTACATTCAGTTCCCCACAATCCACACGGCAAACAATTGTGTGGACGATTATGACGGAGGATTTTAGGGCTTCGACTACAAAGTGATTATACGGAAATAGATTTGTACACGAGGTTCGTACGTAGATATTGCTCAGATCATTGGTCATCATGTGAAGCCAACAAAAACGTCGCTGAAGAAATTTATCGGGGATTAAGATCATTTGCCTCTGCCCGGCACATCCATTAAGAAGCGTCATCACTGAGCTTTAGATAAGCAGCTGCAGTCGTGAGTCAGTGCCATTAAGGGCACTCAAAGTATTCAAAAAACTAACGCTTCTCAACGTTGGGTTCAGAAGAAAGTTACGGGTGGCCCTGGATTTGTCTTTCTGTCTTTGTTAGGATTGAAGAGCAGATCGTGATAGCCTTCTTGGATCCACTTTTTGTACACTCTCAGAACCAGGAGCAGGGGACAGGGTTAATGGGCGATACCATACCATAGGGGTAACTTTCAAACAATAAAGGCAAGTGGGTCGGTCGGTCATGTTCTATGGTTAGCCCATTTCATATCGGTTTTGGGCGATGTCCATTCCATTTCAAAGAGTTCCCACTACCTACGCTCCCCTTCTATTCTCCTAAGAAAAAACTCCAGCCCACTCTACTCACTGTATACTGCCAGCTCTACTACTACTACTACTAGCTCTACTACTAGCTCAAAGAAGATCCACTCGGGAATGGTTTTTTCCATATTGTCCCCAGAGTCGGAATGAGCGGATATCCATTCGCAGTGGGCAACTACTCCATATATGCATTAATCTACTGCATAATATTATTCGTGTTTGTGTATGTGAAGATGACGCAGTTAATGGAATTCGTTAGCACCCATCTTGACAGGGAACTTGAACAGGGAGGTGTTGACACTGGAATCTTCGCCTGAGAGAGAGGCCGAAACTCCTCGTGATTGATAAAGGCATTGATTCCCTTACCGATGACATTTTATTAGTTATTCTAAGACCAAGCGACTATTACTACTCCCACGATTCACTCACTTACGGCTCAGTGGATTTGCCTTACCACAAGTCATAAAGCGTAGTGGCCATAAAGCTTTTCATACTATCCATACTCCCATGTTGAATCGTGCTAGGGAACGACAAAGGTGGAGGATCTGCAGGGGGAGGGAAGTAAGGGTAGTCAATATAGACGAGAAGGGAGGTATCTCCTGCATACACTGACAGAGCAGAAATCAAGAAATATCTCAAGCTCCGAGTTGTGAGTTCCCACTTCCTGAAGTATCTCGTCTGAGCTGTAATCTTTCCTGTGGAACCTGGTCTGAGCTGCAAACTTGAGTTAGGAATTGCATCTACCAGGGCGTTTACCACCAATCAGTCGAGCCTTTCCGAGGTCGTATGGTTGATGTCAAACTCGTCTAGGAGGATGTAAGCACTGACTTGAACATTAGCTGACCATTGTATGTTGTACTATGCATTCAAAACGCCGCTACGACTCTGAGTGGAGGTCGAATGCAGGGCGCACCCCAAAAACGGGATTAGTTATGATGGAGAGGGTGCCCTATCCGGCCTCGGCCTATAAAAGTATAGAAGGAGCTTCTGCAGCAGCAAAGATCCGTTTCTTCAAAACTCATCTACTTTGATAGTGGAATTCCAAGATCCGAGCTTCTTAGGCAATCTCACATGACGAGACCATTTGTAGCTGCTGAGAGCTAAGATTAGCGGCGACTCATCCAATTTCCTGGGCTCCAGCTATTTGTGAAGCCAACCAACTGCATTCATCCGTTTCCAAGTCGAGTAAGGAAGAGCCCTCCTTCCGAATTTAACAAATTATATAATGCATCCGAAATAGGCCTCGCAAAATTTCGGTTTTTTTTCGAAAATCGTAGGTGAACCACAAAAAAGCCATGGTTTTATATTGTAGCACTGGAATTCGTACCGAAAACTACAATTTTAATATGAATCGATGATTTTCCCTCTCCCCCTTACTACCCCATTCTGCCTTCATTTAGAATTGTAGTGATGCTCTAAATATTCTGCCTGTACAAGAAGTGGGAGAAGCTGTCGACCTTAGGGAACCCCTCTAAATTTGACCGAACTCCAGAAAATTCCTTCCAAAAATTGCCGCTTTTTGAATATCAACGGAAAGAAGGCCTAAGAGGAACTCAAAGGCTCAAGGAGGGGAGCTCAAAAAACCTGGTTCCAAGTTTCTATTTAGAGCAGGCCTCTTGCAACTCTTATGGGAGGCTCTTCAAAGCATCTATGGAGTTATGCATTTTATAGGTGTTTGCTTCATTAATGGCAACATAAACAAAGTTGTCCTTCAATATGTCCATTCGTGGCATTTCCTCAAGCCTACCAAAGCTTTTTTGCCTTGTCTTGGTAGCCATGAAGCACTTTTGCCATTTTCACATTGAGGGCGTGGCTGTACTGCGGGCGGGCGGGGTCTGTAAGATTTAAGAGTCACTTCATTCGGATATTCCCCCATTCTAGGAAAATCCTGGTGACAAAGTCGATAAAGAGAGGTCTTCTGTGCAATGATGCAGACATTTTATAAAGCAGTGATCAATTCAGGTGGGTAGCGATTAGCCGTGCGATCCTCTTGTTTNGGGTTATTAAGAAAATTGCGATTGCCATTAAAGCTTGCGGACGATAAAAGGGCTACGCCCACTTGAAAACCTCAAAGAAATCCAGATGTTGATGGTTCCCGGATCGGCTTCACGTAAATGTCCCGAATGTACTCTGGATATGATCCTTTTTTACCCCTCCCCCACTCCTGTTGTGTGGGATTGTAAGGGGGAAGATTGTCAGCCCAACTTTCCTCTGTTAGACACTTCATTTCGTAGAATGTTTCAGTTGGTCCTGCTCCTGATGGGTTTCATGCGTACTCGGAGCAACAGTGCCCGTTACCCGCTCTGGATATCCCAGGAACTCACTGAACGTATTCTATTTCATTAGCAAATGCGATTGCCCTTTCATTAAACTCCACATTGGAGATTTCCAGATAGGGTAATGGGCTTTGTTATTCTGGAGAAGCGAGAAGCCTATTTCGTCTAACACTAGTTGAAGTGCAAACTTCTTTACAACCCAGTGAAGTGACTTTTTAGTGATTTCGCTGAAAGGAGTTCCTAAAACCGTTTTGGACAGAATGCGCCTAAACATCTCTTCAGATCTGAAATTTCATTGTTC
Organism: Haemonchus placei; assembly: GCA_900617895.1. Lineage (NCBI taxonomy): Eukaryota > Metazoa > Nematoda > Chromadorea > Rhabditida > Trichostrongylidae > Haemonchus > Haemonchus placei. The sequence continues at coordinate 30,623 of UZAF01018360.1, read as the reverse complement.
TTGTTCTCCGAAACTGCTGACGTTAAAACCCACGGAGGAATACTCTAAGCCGATTCCCAACATCGAAAGCAAGGGAGAAAGTCTCGGGTGTCCAATGCAGTTTTGGGATGCGCCCCTACATTCGAATTATTTAGAATCGTTTTGACTCATTGAATGGGTATTTGGCCCCTACAATGACCTGGGGGAGGGGGCTCAGACGGTATATGAAACAGTGCAACTATCCTCTCAAAATCAGACGAGTCTGGTTAATATTAACCGACCCCACAGGGGTAGAAGGCCTGCTTGGCTTGGGAGGGTATCAAGCTGAGATCTCATCCCACCACCCCCTCCCCCTACATTCCCGCCACATGTGTGATAGTGACCCTCACCACGGCCTTCACTCTCACATAGCGGGCTCGTAGTGCTGTAACAAAACCTGAGTTTCTCATATATTAGGACGTTTCGCTGAGTGGAGGTTGTCAGGCCGCACATGAGACCCCACACGTGTTACACGATGCAAATGACAGTTGATAATGAGTTGTTTTGGGTTTTAACGGCCTCGGAAAGCTCCGCCCTCCCCATGGAAGTAAAATAGCAATTCGAAGATGTTGAAGAGCTAATCTTAAAAACGATCATGAAAAAGTGCGTGGTCGTTTTGCAGCATGTTAAAGGCGCTATTGCTATCATATGCATGACTTCTTCACAGCAAATAGCCTGTGAGATGAGCTCCTGTGTAAGCTGTAAGGACAAGATCTGGTGGGAAGGAATGGTCTTTGAAGAGAGTGCATACTCCATCGCAAAATACCAGGAGAAAGTAACCGGACAAGTAGGGGTTCTGCCAGTAGTTGAATCTCAGGGCTGACAATAGCAGAGGCAAGATTCAAGGTGCAGATAAAGGGGAGGCTAACGTTAATCGGTGGGACGGAACGCGTTTCGTGACCGTTTAGAAGGAAAGGGACGGCGGAAAAGCTCCTCAAGAGCTCAGGGTCGTACCCTGGATAATAAACACTACAGGCATACTGTACTGGGTCCGCGATTGACAACGGCTATACCTTTCTGGGAACTACTAGCTTAGCGCGTTTATGCAAGCAATTACACCCTGCTTGACCCTCAAACCCCAGACCCTGACCCTCAAACTAAGAACCCTATAGTTATGAAAAGGGCTCATTTAGGAAGCTCACGAGAAGCATCTTGAAAGCCTCGAAAGATGGGTGAAGGAACGTATTCAGAGGGCACCTTGGCGAAACTGGTGGGGCACGAGCATGCTGTAGATAGGGAAAATGGCTTTTGGCTTCCAGAGATAGAGGAGAGGCACAGCAGCGGAGGGGGCTCTTTATTGCGTTACATTGTGCCATATTATTTTTTAAATGATTCTGTTGTAAACAAGGTAGACCAACTGCCATCCTAGGATCGAAATATGAGAAGATTATGCAATTTTCATTACATATTAATATTTATTATATGCCATTTTGATCGTGTTCCTGCAAAGTTTGCATGAAAGAGTTACGACCTCGGACTGGTCTGAAAAAAAAAACGATTTTCGAGCTCCATTAATTGTTGGATGTGATAGGAATTCCTGGAAGGTTGATTGGCGCTCTGTAATTTTTCTAAGTCTAAAATACCACGCATGAATGACAGACATATCATCACATCCCCATTCCCCGCAGGTCTGTATCGAGGTGGAAGCGTCCAAAGTTGTTCAGGATCGATTCCTCCTCTTTTAGCCCGTAGTGGGTTATGCTATGAGACATTGGAACCTTTCACATGAAAACCCATCTCAAATAAGTACCGTAACATTTAAAAAACAGAGAAGGTCGAGGTGAAATTACTCCTCAGAAAATCCCTTAAGATCCATAAACCCACTAGGGTATAGTGGTACGAACTTTCTGGAAGGAGTATAGTGAAATCTTGTTCGATATCCACCATTAGCAGACTGAAGGTCAGGATGTGCCATCACGGTCAAAATAAGGTTACTGCGCTCGCGGATTGTTGAGACGAATCGTCCATCTTCAGTCGGTAGTGGTAATGTTTTTGACAAATCAGCGATTCATCGTGACACCTGTGACTAATCGTGACCTAGTTTCGCGACCCGCGACCCCAGGGGCGCGTCCTGGCCCATGATCCGCACCACTCGCCAGGGCTCGTGGGCTAAGCACTTAGAGTATAGCCAGGCCTTTCTACCGATGGTTTGTTCTGTTGCCAGATCTATGGCAACAGAACAAACCATCGTGAGAGAGGCCGAATGGCTAGAGGGGACTATTCCCTTGAGCTTCCTAAACCAATCAAAGCGGATGCTTGCAAATCGAAGGTTCCACGTATAGCTTGGCTAAAGGCGCTTAGCGATTCCACAAAGAAGATTAACCATGATTTTCCTGATGAGATGCAGCTACAGCTGTGGGCATTGAAAGGAAGGCCAGCTAATCAACAGACTGTTTCCCTCTCCCATACCAGTCCAGGAAGCCCTCTGGCAACATAACGAAGATGTGATGGCTTCCCAGGTCCGGGCACTCGAGATGAGTCGTTCAGTATGTATGTATGCGTGTGTGAGTGTGTATGTTTGTGCATATATGTGAGTGAGTGATAAGCGCTGGTGAGCTGACCGGGGAAGGCAGGGGACGTCGAGCCGACGGCGGCCGCAGCGACGGCAAGCATGGATGTGGAGGCCGTCGAGCAGCAGTCAGCAGCAGCGAGCCGAGAGTGTGTGTGTCTGTGTGTGGTGTGGTTGCGGTGGATGGAAATCGATGTCCGTGCTCAGATGCCGTTGTTCAAGCGCCGCGAAGGCTGCTCCATCCGTGAGCGCTACGAATTTCGCGATGTTCTCGGCACTGGAGCGTTTTCAAAGGTTCGCCAATTTACTTCCACTTTTTCATAGATTTCTGATACCTTCCGAGTCCTAGAGCCTGTTTTACCTTTTGTTTACTTTACTACTTTGACTTTACCCTGATAAGATACCCCATACCTTCCCGCCTTGACCATGTTTTTGATGAATTTGTAATGGCCAAGCTCAGCACGCGCCCTGACTGATTCTCTTCAACACTGGGATCTCTGCCGGAACTGAACTCTCCCCCTCCAAGCCTCCATGATGCCACCAACTGAGGAATCTGGGGATCTTGAGCTGTTACGAGCCTTTCTCGGTCAGGAACCCTTCATTAAAGCGGACCCAGAATGACCAAGCTNGACCACAATTTGATTACCCGTCGAGAGATACTTTGATTTTTTTCCAATTTTTTTCGATTTAGGTCTTTCTCGCCGAATGTAAGCAAGAGCCTGGCCATATGGTGGCGGTGAAATGTATCGATAAAAAAGCGCTGAAAGGAAAAGAGGATTCGTTGGAAAATGAAATCAAAGTGCTGCGAAAGTAAGTTTTCTCAACTGGTCTGTCTTTACCAACGAAGATCCATTGCCTGGTTAAGATGCATGGCTTATCTTTGAATTGTTAATCCTCCCACATTCAATCTTAATGTTCTGTCCTCATTCTCCTCATTGCTAACAGGCAGCTTCCATGGCTCAGCGGCCTTCCCACATTCCCCCCTCTGCGTCTTGAGTTAATCGTGCTTGCGATGCCATGGGCAACGCACAATTCGAGTTATGTCCGTACAACCATTTCGCTTGGAAAACCCCCTACAGAACGAGGCTGGCTCTATTTGATCCAAATCTGCAGCCTCTCCTGAGTTAGTTCTTATAAAAAAGCTACTTATGCAGGAAAGTGCGGCCTCAAAAGAAGCCAAGTGTTATAGAGGAAAATTGGGCTTGTGCCCTTCAACGGGAGGAAAAAGTCTCAAGAGCCCACCTCCAAAGTCGTTCTTCTGAGGGCGCTCCATGAATTTTACTGCTCTGCATAGTTAAAGAGGTACTTTAGTAGGGCTTTCAAGCTTATCTAAGATTATCAAGAGCCAATCGAGTTCCTTTGGGTGCTTTTTTTACCTGTCCGTCTGAGTTCTACTGAATCAGTTCGACCGTAGAAGCATGGGAGCCCACCCGCAGAAGCGGGGAAGCACATGGGAGCATATCCCTTGGGCTGTAAAAACTACTTAGATGGAGCACCTGCTGCAGTCACATCTTGAAGGATATTCAGGTCGTTAAGCTCTTGACGATTCCGTTGGATCACCCTCTTACGGCCCTTTATGTGCGAAAATTAAACAACCATGGGAGCAGGGAGGAAAACAGCCTCCATGGAATGGCCGAAATTCGATTTTCGGTTGGGCTATTGAGATCCGATGGGGGCTATTCTACTTGACGCTGGACCACATCTGAAATTCCTGGTCTGAGGCCATCTGGCAGACATTCTGGTAGCCAACCAACCTGGATGTTCTACTTCAAAAGAGTCACAGTCAAGAGCAATAGAAGCTTGGCTTTGGCCATTCTTGTTCCACGCATTTTAATCCAGAATGGTAGAGACCTTTTTGTTTTGATGGCCCTCAGTCAACACCTTCGTTCTTCAATCTCTTCTGATGGCTTTCATCCGATTCTGCTGCGATGAGAGGCCTGTTTGGCTTTTGAGCGAGATCCATTTCAAGATTCTAAGGGCACAAGGACTCCGAAGATTCTCGAGGCCGATTGTCTGAACAAAAACGTGATTCCCTCCCTAAGGGTCTCTACTTTTACAGAATTTGCCAAACTTCATTGTAGTGAATGCTTTTAATGTCATATGTGAGCAAAACCCCGTGTGTTTCCGTCGAGTGAGGGAATTTACGTACGTTTCCGACTCAGTGGAGCAGAAACTGGTGGAACTTGTGGTAGACGACGAGGGAAAATTGTGGAACCGTGGACGATTGGATGGAGGGAGGGCACGGACGAAAGGGATGTGAAGGAAATCAGGTGGCCGCTGTAAAGGGGCTTTGAGTGGGGCTCTCTATTGCATTACGCTTCTTCTAATTTCGTTTCGAAGACGCGGCCCCCCTCATAGCGTCGGATAGAAGAAGCCTTTCGTGGATCATAACGGAATGGATTTTCGCTGTTGACACTGGCTCATCTTGAGGGGGAGTGCTAGGTAGTTCGACTGGGAGAATCTCCTAATCTGGGAAATCTCAGAGCACCACCAGCCAGCTCCTTAAAGGGCAACGGCATCCGCCCCACATACCCTGTGGCAAAGGAATTGTGATTTGTTCAGCAAAACTCTCTACTTCTGAGAGGTTGGGGAAGAGGGCGGAGGGAACAGAACTGTTTGTAGGCATGAACTTGGAGTTTTGGAGCAAAAATCGTCCCATCTAGAGAAGCCCCAGCGCTGACCCATTAAAATTCTTAGGCTATTCCGAACGGACGCTTTCTCAGGCTACCTAGCTTCCCAGAAACTTATGGCCAATGGCTCATAACCCATGAAATACCATGAAAAGCCTTCAAGTAAACTTTTTAGTACCAATAGCCTAATTCAATTGATCACCTCACCTTGGGCCATTTACTGAGTCACCTATATCGCCCATCTGGTACTTTACGGGCTAATACCTTTCAGTTAATCAAATTGGTGTTAGGTATCGGAGCATAACTTTTTACGGTAACGTTTATGGTCCCTGAAGAAATAGCTGGTGAATGTTTCTGAGCTGGATTCTTGGCCATGAAAAGGGACATTCGAGGAATTCCTCGGCTCCATCACTTTCATGCATAACTAGACGGATGCTGTCCTTCACCATTCATTTTCTTACTCAGTAACATTGTCAAGAATGGCGGTTCTTTTTCGAGGGGTCTGAATAGCTGCAGATACTTGTATTTATGTCAGCACTTTGACAATAGCCGTCGGAATGGCTACTTGTTCCACTTAGCTTTGAGTCTATTCATCAAGTCGAGTACTGGCGGTCAACAGAGACGATTCTCCGAAAAGGTTCCTTTCAAAGTGGCCAAGCGGATTGTCAATAGAGAGTGCCCTTCATTTTTTCAATGGAAACACGAATGTATCGCAGTTGAAAAAATAAGAGCCGTTTTTGTTAAATGTAGTGAAATACATATTGATGAAGTCTCTGAGCGTCCATTATTCCCTCCTGAGGGATGCACCCCTCATCCGACTTCCATTGAGAACCCTAGTGGCGTTTTGGATGCCTCTATGTCCCATGCAATGATTTGCGGTAGCCAGCCGATGAACAAGCCAGTGGTCCTGTCCTCCCAGACGAGTCTGGTACCAATTAGATGACCTCGAAAAGGATATGAGCCAGGATTCCATCTTCGGACCATCCGTGTATGATAGAACCCTACTTGCCGCTACACCACCACTGTCAGTAATAAAATAGCTTGTATTAATTGCTGGATAGGCGCANCATGCAATGATTTGCGGTAGCCAGCCGATGAACAAGCCAGTGGTCCTGTCCTCCCAGACGAGTCTGGTACCAATTAGATGACCTTGAAAGGATGGACTGATTTGAGCCAGGATTCCATCCTCGGACCATCCGTGTATGATAGAGCACCACTTACCGCTACACCATTACTGTCCGTAATAAAATAGCTTTTACTGATTGCTGGGTAGGCGCAATGGGATTACGGTAGGAATTTGGATCTGCATTGAATTTCCATTCATGTTTGTTTTCAGCTACATATAAACGTAGCAAGGAAGTAATGTATTCGAAAACATCGAATAGATTACTGGTGAAAACAGTTCTTTCCGCCTCCTGGGAATACTACCTGATTGCCAATCAGCCAATTTTAGCTTCAATTTTCTTCCCATTGGGACGATACCTACTACAAATTGTTATGAATCATCTTGGCCGTTTTCATAAATTTTTATAGTAATTGCTATGAATCGGAAACAAAATCAGAGATCTTTTCCTCATTGTTTGTCCGAACACTGCAGATTTCCTACCATAAATCTATGAGTAAATTTTCTAGGTTACAGTACACCCTTTGTGACACGGGAGGGTTATGATGGGGAAGGCAGAGGCTCCACTTGGCACATGGCCAATCCGAGAAATGGACCTTTGCCTACTCTTACTAGCACCTCTTTGTGGGATGGATTCTAGTCATTAGACGTCTCAGAGGGAAAGAAGGCATTGATTGGACGTTGGGCGGCTTTGTGAATTAACGTACAGACCTAATGAGCCTCTTCGTCTTTGCTACTGGTAATTAAAGGTGATTTCATCAAGCATTTCTCTAGCTCAAACCAGCTTGGGGTCTTCTCACGGATGTTGTCGTTGAAGGTGGCTGAGACTCAACGGTGAGAAAGAGATTCCCCATCGTTTCCTTTTGGAGTTGGTATCCATGGGGTGAGGAGATACCAGTCTCGGGGTTCTGCTATCAGGAGGGAAGTTTGTCCTTTCCCAGAAAATATATGGAAAATGCTACTATTCATCCAGGACAAAATGAGCTTTGGGACCTCTGCGGAGGTCAACTTGAATTACACAAGTGTGTCACCTCACATCCCACATTTTCCTCACAAGTTCTCCTGCTGTACATCCTCCTAGAAGCTGGAAACTCACAACCTAGGTTCGTTCACCTCCTGAAGACCTGTCCTCTTCAAGAGGAGGAAACTGGATCGCTCAGAACAGCTTAAGGGAGCACAGTACTATTGGAGAGTGTCAGTACCTTAAAAGTGACTTCCAGAGTATTAGTATGATGACTTTACTCCTGAGCAGAGCTTTTTGAACCTTTCCTCTTTTGAGGGCAAGGAAATAATAATGTATATAACAATTGTTTTGATTTACTCTC
>UZAF01018360.1:0-19891 GCA_900617895.1 Haemonchus placei | reverse complement strand
AGTGGGATGTCTTACCACACCCCCCATATAGTCCAGACATAACACCACCAGAATATCACTTGCTTGGGTTTCTGCAAAATTCCTTGAATGGAAAATCGTTCAATTCGCTGGAGGACTGCAAAAAGCACCTGAGTGAGTTTTTCGATTTTAAGTCTGGAACCTTCTATGGAAGAGGGGATCTGGAACCTACAGGGAGATGGCGAATCCTTACGGAACAGAATGGAGGATATATTGTTCAATCAATGGATTTCTTCTTCTAGGAATTTTCATTCAAAGATGGATCAAAAATCGGCGGAAACTTTTCGGACAACCCAATAAAAAAAAGCCTCTCACACCGTCTCCACCGTTCTTTCACTACTAGAGGACCATTCCTATCTCTCCTTTCTACTGAACATCTGAAATCTCTTTTACCCCTTTGGTTTCCCACTACAGGGACTGGGTAGGTCGTTCCTCAAGAGAACGTACAAGTGAGTAGGAATAACACTTAAAATTGAGAGCACCAGTGAAGAACTCACCAGTGTCTCTTTGGTAGAGTAGCAGTTGCCCAAACCTACTCTTTGACATAACTGTCCACAGAAAGCAGGGAACCTGAGAGATTGTGTAGGAGTTGAGAGAATAGGCCTGTGCCTACACTTTGAAAACCCGCCAGTTCAGTCACTGCCGGAGCAGGTCAGAGGTGCCTCCGTTACCAGCCTTGTGCTCACTTGACAGCGTGATTCCGTGATTCCGTGATTCCCAACCCCATTTTCAACAAAAATTGTTGGAGTCTTTTTTTGGGGAGCTTACCCAAGCATTTGTTTACAGGCTACGGCATCCGAACATTGTTCAATTATACGATACATATGAAGAAAAGCAATACGTATACCTCGTTATGGAACTCGTCACAGGTGGAGAACTATTTGATCGAATAGTCGCTAAAGGATCCTATACGGAAAAAGATGCCAGTCATTTAATACGGCAGGTAAGTCTCTTTCGAATTTAGTTTTTTGTGGTCAAAGCGGGCCCAATTATGTTCAGGTACTGCATGCAGTCTCATTTATGCACGGTAATGGCGTCGTTCATCGGGATCTTAAACCAGAAAATCTCCTCTATTACAATCAAGACGAGGTATTACGACCGTTTCTGAAGCTTTTTTCGATTGACCGATATTTAACGGCACAATTCCCAATGAAAAAGGGTTCGTAAGATTCCTTCTCAGGATGAATTCTAACCCCAAGGATAGCACAAGGGACATGATCGGGCCAAAAAGCGGTCTAGACAGGACGTATCAGGGGCTCCAAAACCGGTCTGGCCGACGTACACGCCCAAAAGTGACCGAGTTATGCCAGCCTTGTTTTGTTGCACCATTCCCAGTGAACCATTAGGATGCCAACGAATAGTACGCTTATGTGGGAGGCAACAGACGGTTAGAGATAGCAACTGGACCAGCAATCTTACTTCTTTGCATTTTTGAAGGAGATAGACTTTCGCTATGGGCCATGCGGTCAGTACGACGAACGTGCTCAAGGGGATGAATTTTGCTTATTTTTGACCTCTGTAGCCAGTTCTTTACGCTATTGCAGCAAATGACATCTCGTCCAAATACCCCTCCCCTGAGGCTTCTGTCCATCTCCTTTCTAGACTACTTTCTTGAGGCCATACATTTTCAGGATTCGAAAATCATGGTATCGGACTTTGGTCTATCAAAAACTGAAGATTCCGGTGTGATGGCAACCGCTTGCGGAACTCCTGGGTAAGGGCTGATTTTAAAATCTCTTACTTCCATAGGATTGTTTCCTTTTTTTAAATGATAGCTGCATCCACGGCATAAAAGCTGGGAATCAATCATCACTTGTTTTGTTAGATGAATATGACTTTGTGGTTGATTGAATGCGAACGCTTGAAAGCTAATAGCCTCAATTAATAACTTTTCTCTTTTTATTGAGCTGTAAAACACTTCTTAATTACAAAGATTTCCTTTCATTCCTCCTTTCCTTTTCCTTTTTTACAAGACATTCCTTTTTTACTCCTTTCTCTTGTAAAATCGATCCTTCTTCTCTCCTCTCTTGGTTAAAACGATATAGAGAGAGAGTTTTCCGCTTCTACTGATTATTGAGTACCAGATTACCTCAGGAGTGGGCTACCCTCATGGCACCATGAGACCCTACTTAGCGTCCTTCTGTTTGGAGGCATGTTTCCCTGTTAGTTTATGGTCAGTGAGTCCTTACATGGCAATGCGGAACGTCACTTACTGAGGGTTCCTTTCCTCCGACTTTACCTGCACAGGGAAACATGCAAAAGTTAGCCGGCAGAGCTTATTCCTAATGAAACAAAGTTGAATGCGGGGCGTATGCCACAAAGCTTCATACCTCACAATATTGTTAATCATACCTTATGTTAGTTTTCCCCTTTGAATTCTATAACGAAGCTGGGAAGGGAGGAAAAACATCAATTCTTTTCAACAAATCCATTTGTTTAGATATGTTGCACCAGAAGTTCTTCAGCAGAAGCCATACGGGAAAGCAGTTGATGTGTGGTCAATAGGAGTAATTGCCTATATATTGCTCTGCGGGTAAGTCGACTTCAGATAAACTGATTTTCTTCTTGGAGTGTTGACAACAACATAGGTGTCACGTGTTTCATAACAAGTGAGATCTCTTCCTGCTTTGGCCTAATCAACCCAGGATCTTAGTATGGTACATCAAAATTGAAAATTTCATTTTCTCATTAGGTGACAAAATATGCAAAAGAAGATAAATCTATCTGGCGGAATTTAAAGAAAAGAAAGGACCTGATTGGAATAAAGGAAAAGAAGAAAGGTGGAAGGTAAAGTATCGGAACCCGCAGCAGCACTGGGACGCTCTCATGAGAACCATCCTTACAAATTTTTGTTTCCGCCAGCTCGTGACTTTGCCGAGATGCTCTGCCGCGATGCCGCCGCGCGGCGACCTCGGCCAGTCGTGCCAGGACCCCCTTCTGCATTTGCAGTCATATTATTTTTGCTTCAAAGCGCTTATAAACACTTCTTCTCTCAGCTCTTAGCCGTACAAAGTGCCTTCCTCCTGCCGCTTGTGTGACTTTGCATTTCAACAGCCCGTAGAGTCTCTTGAGATTCTTCGGGCTTCAACGTTCCTATGCAGCTGAGTAATCAAAGGTTGAAATTACGCCTGAAGAAGGTTCAGGGAAGGCGGAAGTTTTAATTCAGGACTTCTCATTCCTTAGTTACTGCCTGCTCATCTAGTTTCAAGGAATATTTAGAGATTCATTTGCAAATTGCAATTTGCCTTTGCTTTCGAATTCTTTTAGGATAACCTTTTCACAGAAACTCATTACCCAAGTTTGTTTTCTATTAGACTGCCACATAATTAATCAGTTAATCTTGCAATGCCTAATTAACATTTTCCGGTTGTTTTTCTGCGTTCTCCATCCATAAATTAAATGCTAACGTGATAAATTAATATGTGTATATTTAGATATCCGCCTTTTTACGACGAAAGCGATGCGAATCTTTTTGCTCAAATCATCAAGGGTGAATACGAATTCGATGCCCCATATTGGGACCAGATTTCAGATTCTGGTAAGGTTTTCCAGAATTTCTCTCCCATTACTGACTGACATGACTGACTGCTTTAGCCAAAGACTTCATTTCTCATCTGATGTGCTGTGATCCAGAGCAACGCTTCACTTGTGAGCAAGCTCTTGAACATCCATGGTGAGCCAAGTTTCCTTGTCTCCCTCTGATTCATTTTTAATCATGCGATTTGTAGGATCAGCGGTAATACCGCCTACACCACCGATATTCACGGCTCAGTAGTAACGCACCTCAAAAAGTCATTGGCAAGAAGAAATTGGCGAAAGGTTGGTTTTCTATACGTTATGATACCTTTGTTATAAAAGGTAAAAAAGCAATTTATTAGTAAGTGGGTAACATATGAGGCACTAGACTCATCGCGCGGCAAGCGGTCAGAGACGAAGGGGCAAAATTGTGAGTTATCTCGCCCACCATAGGAGCGTCCGCTGCGCGTCGACTCTCCACTATCTATCTTGAAACGAAAAAACGGAATTCAAATTACATCTTTGATTTATCCCCCCTTAATTCTATACAATTCTTCGAAATGTAAACATTTACAGTACTTCGTTTGATACGCAGTCATGAGTTGGCCGCTTCCTAGACTCACACATGGTTTTTTTATAGCACTTTTTACAATGTACGACTGCATACCATTCCAAGGAGCACGGACTGAGCTTTCTAAAAAAATATACATACAATTACTTTACTTCGTTTGATACGCAGTCATGAGTTGGCCGCTTCCTAGACTCACACATGGTTTTTTTATAGCACTTTTTACAATGTACGACTGCATACCATTCCAAGGAGCACGGACTGAGCTTTCTAAAAAAATATACATACAATTACTTTTGGAATTTAGCATCGCAAAATGCGGCGAAATAACAGCAGTTGTTAAAAACGTCAAGTGAAAACATTATTACTCTTGGAAGTGAGAAAAAGTGTACTGGAGAGTAGCGATTTAGTTCGTTATCTTTTCGCATTTCATTCAACACGATTTTCGGATCGTAATTCTTGGTAAATTGCAATCAGAACTGATTCCAGTAATGAAGCCTACAGCATTGCATTTTGTGTTATCATTATGACATTTATAATTATCATGCTGCATTCATTAATCCAGCGAATTTTCGCAATTAGGATTATTGAAACCTGAAATTCAATTTAAAGCATCCTGTAGGCTAATTACTGAATTCATGGTTATAGTATTTCTTCAAGTGACGAGAGAAAAAATTCAGTAACTTTCATGTTCGGTCTTCTTGAAGCCTGGGCATATTGTATAATGTTTTTTCACTGTTTTGCCGTACAGGTTTGTTAAGGCAGAAGCCGCTTTATTGGTCGACGTTTCAACAAAAAAAAACAAAAAATTCAGTGTTTTTGTTAAACCAAAACTTAACCTAGGCTTCAGTGAAAATTTCAAAAGCTCATCCCATTTTGGAATTATTGCATTTTTTTCAAAACTTCATAAGTTTTGTCTGAATTTTCAATGCCAGTTTAGTTTATTGATCGAGAAGTTAAAATTTTCTGGTGATCTCATAAGTATCAAAACATCTAGTCAGAACTAAGAAAAACAATGCGAACCAGTAGAGAAAGAAAGGTGCTTGAATAGCTACAAATCTATTTCGATGCCAGCTCCAACTGACTACAAACTTGATGTTTTTGTTAACTGCTGTTATTTCGTCGCAGTACGCAATGCGAAAGTCTCACAAGATTGGCGAGTTATGGACAAAACTTCAGCCTCGAACGGCATTCGAACCCACGCTTGCATTTTCGCGGCATCGTTCAAAATGCGCGGGAATAAAAAAAAGCGGGAAATAAACAAGTTCAAACTGCCTTATGATGCTAGTGGGTGTTTTCCCAGTCACGATATCTCTTATTTAGGCATACAATGCAGCAGCGGCTATACGACAGCTGCAAATGTTACGATTATCATCGAACTCGAATCGGATTTCCTCACAACGAGCCTCAACCTCAGCTTTCCCTGTATAGCGCCAATTTATGGCGATTGTTGTGGATTTTTACCCAGTGATTGAATGCTCTTCTGTATGACATTTAATGGCTACTTGTACATTACATAATGATCTCGTGAATGGTAAATATATATTTGTTTTTTTCAATGATTATTTCTTCAATTCATCGCACCTCTTTGTAATTACATTACTTTCAAAGAGAATGTACTTTTAGGGCAGAGTACGGCGTCACCTGACTTTGAAAAGCGCCGCATGGAGCCTACAACCGTGGCGGAAGGGGTTACAAAGAAATGGGTAGCGGTACTTTTCCCCAAATTCCCAAGGCAAACGAAAGTGTTTCCGCAGTGGCTACCGTATCCTTCCACTGGAAATTCAACCTTTCCCTTTCATAGGGCGTGACTGTCCGGATCGGATGCGGCGTGCGCGACAATTTCGTGTTCCGACCTAATGGCACACGAGTCGGATCTTAACTTTAAGTACACATTTCTCAATTTAACGTAATCTATTCAATGCGCTTCAAAGGAACTCTTTTTGACGCATTACTACATTCTCCCGTTCATAATCTGAAAGGGCGGTGCACTATTTAAGCTTGAGTGACAGCATAGGGAACACATTTCTAGCGGATGGACGTTTTTGATGAGTGGAAGGAGAAGGATTGACAAGCGACGGTGGTCTGCCTTTTATTGCTGCCCCATTCCCAATCTGGAAGGAGGGTTCATTGAAGTGAAAGTGTTTGGGAGCTTGATCATACGGAGGTTATATCTTCGGAAGTATGGAATTCGGGGGAAGCAAAACAATCACCAGCGAAAGTTCAAGCTCTATCCACCTCTGTTGATGCGGACGGGTTTGCCCAACTTCGAGCTTTCGTTTCTCCATTGAACTTAGCGTAACTGACAAACACGTATACCGATCCTTAAGGGTCCAATAATCCTTCCCAGTTAAGCCATAGGCCATCCACTCCCTAGATATCTCTTTGAATGCATCTTTTAAAGGGAATTTCTGAGAACAATTCATTCAATCTCGGCTCACAATCACCTTTGCCAGGGTTTGTCCGGTTCATTTACAGCCGTTTATAGTGTGGGTAGGTCGATGTGGATAGGTTTTTTCAGGCTCTGAAATGGGCAATTGAAAGGAGCTACATATGTGGATAATTCACACGAGCAAGATGAGCTGGATCATTATGTAGTCCCAAGTCTCACATTATAAAGAAGCAGAAAAAGTAATACGATCTTTGGGATATGTATTGGTCTGGGAAAAGAGTGCTACGGGAAAAGCTTGAGTTCAAACGGCCTGGATCCCTCACGTTCAATTTGGAAACATACCACGACATTGTACTGCACAGTAATTACCTTCAACCTTTACTTTTCAGAACAAGCCATCAAACGAGCATTCATCCGGCATTACTACTTTAATGCTGTCACTAAAAAATTCTTCATTAGAGCTTTGATGACGTCATCTTTCCTCTTGGCTTTTAACTTTAACCTCCCATTAGGTCTTTACCTTCTTACCTTCTATCCAGGGAAAAGAATCAACTTGTAAAATATAATGAAGCACGTAAATTAATTGAAATCTCATGTCCTTTCCTAATTGAAGTACCCTTTCGTACATGTCGGGTAGTGGCTGTTCAGTGGGAAGTGGAGTATACGCACAGTGGCACTGGGATCGAATCCTGAATCAATCTTTCCTGAGGTCGATCGAGCCATCCCTTCAAGGGTCGGTTAAGTGGTGCTAAGCTCGTTTGAGAGGATAAAAGCACTGACTAGTACATTGGATGTTCATCGCAAAGTATTGCATAGGCCACATACTCTTTCAAACCGCCTCTACGATTAAAATTGGGAGTCGAATGCGGTAGAGCATGCCGAAAACGGTGATGACTCATGTCAGAAGACCTGATCCTTCCCTATTTCAATTCCTCCCTTTTATGTCTTGTATTTGAGTACGAAAAGGGAATTGGAGCACACCCAGATATGGATCGAACTTCGTCTGTTGGCTATCATTTCGAGCCGGCAGTAGAAATTTGAAGTTTTGAGCCACGGAGAGAAAATCACATCAAAGGTTGAAGGGGTTCTCTATCCCATCGATTAAGCTAAGCACCGACATACCAGTAATTTGATGGGGAGGAATGACGGCAGATAGATTGACCGTGCCTGGGAGGTGGAACCGCGCTGAAGGAATCTACCTCCTATTCCTGGGAGTCGGTGGACTGTCTAGCTTTTCAAACCAATTTAGTAGCAATCAACCGATAGCGGAGGTACGAAAGCCTCGATTGGTTCTGGAGACTATCTATCCGAGATTCGATCTCTGGACAAAGCGCGTGTGATAATGCGCTACTTGTCACTATACCACTTCCTTCCCCGTCAAGTTTGGTCGCCCATGTAACCAGTTAGATGGTTATAAAAATACCTGAAAAGTCCTAAAGGGGCCGTGATCATCTATCTTCAGCAGACTTTTTTGTTTTTAGGGGCCTACCGCTTAGCGTTGATTCCTGGCTCAGGCACTTATTCCCTAGAGACCTGCCTATATTTAGATTCCCAGAAAGTTTCAAGAGATATGTCTTTCTGAAGTGCAATCATGGAATTTATCTTGGGCTTGTCATGGGGAGATTTTCTTGCGGAAATAGAGGATGAGAGGGGTTTTTTTTTTTTTTGAATTCTGGATTTACTGAAGAGCGATGCCAACAATTGTCCAGCCTATGTAAGGGCCATAAAAGGGAAAGCTGACTGTTCTTAATTTAGGATCGATCCATTTTGTGGCAATCGTGTGAGTACTACGTCGGCTCATCCCTTTCTAATGACATCCATGCTTAATTGATAAATGCGAGACAGATTTGGTTGCATAGTAACGCCATGAAGCAGGTGTACTACTAAAACGACCGCGTAAAAAAAGGGATTTTCTCCGTGTCAAAGCATCCTGCTTAAGGTTCTTTGAACTCTGGCTCTTGGACGATGGACTGGATTGATGGAATGTGTCGCTGAGAGGTAGAATGAAGTTAGGTGCCAATAATGAGATTGTTTCGGCGGACATTAAGCCAGTGCCGTTTCCTCGCTCTTGGGCTCCAGTGAGAGATGGGCTCAAAACGATTCGTGCTTAAGTTTTTTTGTGTTTGAAAAATTATTATGGGGAACAAAGGACAAGTTTCAAAAGCATCCCAGAAATGAGCAATGACAGATCTCACTGTGGATCGGTTATCCAAGTCAACTGACTTCAGTGAGGCTAAAGCCCATACACATGACGATCCCAGGTTAATACCCGACCCCAGATAACCAAACTTCCATTTTTTATACGAGCTCAAGTCAAACAATAGGAAGAAAAATTCAGCAGGGTAGTTTTTCTCTACAGTAACCCAGCTATGAGTTCGACTGAGCGAGCTTCCACGCTATCTTCCTGTCCTCTCCACCGAACCCGTGTCCCTGCCCAAGGACCTTTTTCGATATATCTCATAAGTAACGGACGGAGGCTTTATTTATTCAAATAGGGTTATGCCGCAAAAGTAAATATGTCGCCTGATAACTTCTGCGCCCATTGCATTTCATTTCACTGTAAGGTTACTGTAAGAGCTGAATGCCTGTACTGGATTTTCTTTCCTGTACAACTTCAGGGTCCGTACTTTACTACCGAATCCTTCGAGGATGGTTTCACTTGCCCACTCCAAAACATGGAGTACACTTAGAAATGCAGTAAAATGCTAAACGGACGTTAATATGGCTCTTGCTTAGAGGCACAGTTCATGATAATTTTGAAGTTTAAAAGCGGAAGTTGATGTAGAGGAGTACATCGGTAGCCGAAAAAGCAAGAAGATCCGCCTTCTTCAAGGATTTTTAGAATTTGTGGAAGTGGAGGTCGTACGAGGTCACCGTGGCGAGAATGGCGTGTAAGGGAGTTTGGTCGAGATTTAACTTGCTCCCATTGCGCAATGAGATGACTATATCAAGCCAAAATTGTCAGAGACTGCCTTTCACTGTCGTCATGGATTATTGCAAGTTGTTTGAACTTCCTACATTCGAGCTCCTTGAGATAGTGCAGCCTGTACAAAACCAATGAAATTCGTCCACTAAGGGTGTGGCATTCACACGATACATCTCTGTCCCTTTATTGTGCCCTATCTAGAACGTTTTTCGACCTTATAACGGCAGATTATGGTATAAGAGGGAGCCTCGAATTCATACGATAGGGAAATCTCAGAGACTATTTTTTACCGTGAGCTGTACCTTTGAGGTTGGTACTTCTGTACCGAATACTTCGAGGTTGGTTTCACTTGTTAGTCAGCTGCCCACTTCAAAACATAGTGTAAGCGTAGGAAAGCAGTCAAATTCCAAACGGGCTATTTATAGGGCTCTTGCGACAAACCGTACGTCCTCCTTTGGTAACTGAGTAACGCAGATTTGTGGCGCATGCAGAATGATATGGTGATGTCAGATGAAATGAAATCGCAACAAGTGGAAACATTGACTCATAATTTATTCAAAAAATTGTACGGACCATTAATCCCTTCCGATGATCGCTCTTTACCCAGTGGGCTTATCAAACACTTTTTCTGTGATTTATTTAGATGAGGCTGAAGCGGAGACGAACTTGCATAAAACAGCTGAACAGGCAAAGTCATCATAAAAACCGTCACTTCTCTCCGTAGTATGAATGCCTTCGACTCCTGCCGTGGCATTCATTAAAGCTCTGATCAGAACTTCAAGTAGGAATTGACATTTGGAACATAGATTTAGCAGGCCCTTGTCTTTGAAGAGCAAAAAGGGGATATACGCTGGAACCTACCAGGCCCTCCATCCCTCCAGGGTTGGTTCAGTGGTACCAGACTTGTCCAGGAGATTAAAAGCACTAACTTGTACATCGGCTAGCCACGGCAAGTCACTGTATAGGCTACATATGCATTCAATACTCCTCTAAAAATTCTGAATGGAAGTCTACTGCGATGACGGATCGATCAGACGGGACTGATTAGCGCCGAGACTTTATCCTTCTATCCCTTATTTGTTTATTCACTTATTTATGCACCCGATGGAAGTAAACAAACCAAGCGAGATCATGATGTAGAAAAACACGAGGTAATCAGAGGACACGGCAATATTATGTTGATGTAGACGTTGAAGAAAGAAGACAAAGTTCAGGTGAAGTCGAGAATTTGGTCGGACGCGAAAAGGTTGCAGTTTGCGTCAGTCTTCGTACGTAAGTTCTCAATGCACGATGGGCCTACGTCTCGATGCCAACAGAAAAACTTCGAAAAGTGGTGAAAGTGACGGCGTGATGCCGATGTTCATATGAATCCGTAATGCTGATATTCGAAGGCTTTTTTTGCTTGCTGCTCTGTACGGGTACATCATGAAGAAAGTCATTTCCATACAATGTGCACGTATATAAACTGTCCAGCCTGTTCGTTACCATAATACCTTTTACCTTGTACCAAGTTCCCAAACGTTTCTTCATAATGAGAAACCTACATTTTTCCATAGTTATCGGTCTCACGGTGCTCTTGCTAACTGGTCAGCCATTCAGATCCATTCCGATCACTTTCATCTCCTCGGAGGCAGTAGGGTTCGTGTCAGAAAACGTCCTAACCATATGATCGCTCCAGGATCAGACGTTCGAATTTAGTTTGTCTGACCATCACAACTAATCGTTTAGACTGGCCCTCGGAGTAGCAAATTTCGATATATTTCCAGTCCATCAATGCCTTCTATCTCTAGACTTTTCTGAGAGAAGATAAAGTAGCACGACTGGTGCACCGATTGACTTCTGCAAATCATTGTATAGGCCACATAAGCATTGAAAAAGGTAAAAAAGCCACTGTGATTTTTAATGGAGGTCGAATGTGGGGCGCATCCCAGAGAGGGATCTTTCATTGCTATTCACTGTGAAATTCAGCCTTGATACCGAAGTCATTCCTAGGCCACTAAATATCCAGCCAACAAATTATCTAAAATGACGGTTCATATCAAAACTGGTCCACATACTCGGAAATAGGCTATACCGCTATCACTCGTCTATCTCATTTAAAGTCAGGGTCCCCTTCATCACTCTTTCAATGGTTTCACTTCTCTCTGTTTCCTCAATCATCCCTTGGCAACAGTTGTTTTTGCCGTTTCTTCAGCTGAAACCACCCACTTACATATGCTTCCCCTCAACAGAGTTGTGTAGGATGAGAATATAGTCTGTAATGCGAAAGTGAAAAGGAAACCTTCGTGTGCTGCCATATGTATACTTGACTTCGGTTGCTAGATAAAAACCAACGGACATCCAAAGAAGGTCAAAGCATCTATAGTTGATTTCAGAATGTTCATCTATCCTTTCCTTGTGACTGCTATTTCTGCAGCATACATCAGAAGCCAGGTGAGTCTTGTTTAGGCCTTCTTGAGGATATTTTCTTACTTTTTAGTCGAATAGAGTATTTCACTTCCAGAAAGTAATTTTTAAGCCTTTTTACTGAATTTCTGAGAAAATTCTAAGAAGATATCAATTTCTTCAGGGAGTGAACAACGGCGAAACACCCGGTGCACCTGGCCTGCCCGGTTCTCCTTCAAGCCCGGGTACAAACATCCCAATGAGCGGAGCCCCGAACTTTCCATATGGATATGGACCAAAGAATGGAGGATTCTATCCATACGGATATCCTCCATGGATTGGGAACTACCCTCCGTTCTGGAGCTCTCCTATGGGCGACGATCACCATCCATTTGGATACGGTCCGTATAGTGGAGGATACTATCCCTATGGATACGGACCATTCTCTGGCGGATACTACCCATACGGATATAATCCTACGAGTGGTGGATTTACTCTTTACGGATATGGCTTGTTGGATTTTTCCTCTGAGCTTGGCAAAGGCTCTTCCCAAAATGGAGGAGGCTTACCGGCTAGCGAAGTTCCATCGGTTGGAGGGTTTGGACTCAGCAATGAGGAATGAAGCTGTGAATACAAGCAGAGTTAGTTCATCATCATCTGAACCCCCATCAGTTCATTACTAATAAACATTGCTCGATTATAAAGTCTTTATTAAAACAAATAAAACTTTTATAACCCATTTATTAGATATGCTAGCAGATGTTCTGTACTGCCAACTGGCGCCCTATCACTCACGAGTGGTCCGGAGATTGAACCCCGACTGATACTCTTCCAACATAACCAAGCTTTCTATCCCTCTGGGGTCGGAGAATAGGTACCAGACATGTCTAGGAGGACAAAAGCACAGACTTTTACATCAGCTGGCCACCACAATTTATTGTATAGGCCACACATGCATTCAAAACGCCACGACGATTCAGGATTAGAGTCGAGTGCATGGCGCATCGCTGCGACGGGCTTGATCAGCGCCAGAGTTGAATCCTTCACTCACGATCAAATATTTCTACACAGTTTTAACTCGATCAAGTTCTTGGTGCACCTTAACTCTTTCGCATCTTATACCCCTTTCTATAACAAATCTCCGTACTAGACGGGAACCCCAGGAGATTGTTAGCTGGAACTCGAGGAGTTTTAAGTGTGTATACTCATGAAGCTTCCAGGAGCTACCCCGTCAACTTTAGTTTGCCTGAAAAAATTGCTAATCAAGAGCGTTCAGAAAATCATAACCTCAATTCTTAGAGAAAAACACTAATTACAAGGAGCAAGAAGTGGGTGAACTCGTGGGAGTGAGAGAAATTTGAAAACTTTGAAATACTCACAAACGTATCCATTCCTTATAATTCGAGTGCATTACGGAATAGCAAAGAAAAAAAACGTTCAAACCCAACAGAACATTTTTTTATGGAGTGGTATGGAATGCCAAGTTTGAGAGAGGAGACAGGCGTTGTTGCTTGTAGTTCTGAATTCTGATTCAAGCAGTCACATTTACTTAGACTGAGAAAGCCTGAAATGATAGCATCAACTGTCGTTTGGAAGCATTGAAATTTTATGTGGCAATCATTCTCAAACCTAACGACATCATTTTGACTCCACCTCATTGAGTGCTCATTCAACCTTTTCTACTGCCTTCAGTCC
Organism: Haemonchus placei; assembly: GCA_900617895.1. NCBI lineage: Eukaryota > Metazoa > Nematoda > Chromadorea > Rhabditida > Trichostrongylidae > Haemonchus > Haemonchus placei. The sequence goes on along the minus strand of UZAF01018360.1, from coordinate 6,391 downwards.
ATCCGTTCCGAGAATCGTCTCACGATATATATCTACCGCTTTCCACGTCTTCTGTTAAAACTAAAAAAGCTAGGAAACGATTAAATTATGTAGATTGCCTCAGCAGACCACACTTGTTGATTCGAATGACTTCGAATCAGAAGTTTTTTCTTATACGTCGTTTGTCTCTTAGTTATTTCACTGGGAATAAAAGCTGATAACAAATCAAACTTTCGTTAGCTAATTCCTCTGGAAATCGCCTTCTTCGAAAGCCTGCCAGAGGTGGATCCATTGGACTTGCTAAATAGTCTTGAATGTATGTACATAGCACGATGAATTGGTGGCATGAACAACCAGCAAGTGTATGTGCCTCCAGAAATGTCCAAAAGCCATCCCACTGAAAAATTCGGCATAGATCAGACCCATTCAGGGCTGCTTCGATTAACTTACTTTCATGAATTCTGGATTGGTTCAGCTTATGTATGTCTGACTTATTCCAGCCCTTCAGGTTGCTGCCCGAGGTGCGGCAAACCACAGAGATTTGTGGAAAACACTGACTGCCACTAACAAGTAGCATTATGAGCTGACAACAGTGACTGTAGTAAAAAGAACAAGACGAACAAGAATAAAAGTGGTTCGAAAAGGAAAAGAAGATTGTAGTGTTTACTCTGAAAAATTATTACGATTAAGGAATCAAACGATTTCGATATTCTGAGAAATGGAAGACATTGGTTTCCGATTGCTGGTCTAGAGGCTACAGGAAAGCATCAGTACTGGGCCTTCCGAAAGCTGTGATCAAGCTTCTTGACCGACATCGAAGAAAATGAGTGTGATTTCACCACTACCCCAGCTTACAACGATTACAAGAGCGCCTTCGATGTCCTTGAATCAATGCCGTTAACTACTCAGGCTTAGTTCCTTCCATGCTTTTGAGTATATCAGACGGTTAATTGCTTCCACTGCTGTCGATCTTGTGCAATAACTGCTCCTTCATCCCTTGGAACATTCATGACTTTAAGTTCATCGTCGTTAATTGTTCGTTATGTGTTTCTGGGGCGGCCTCTTCCTCGCTTGGCTCCTAGTGATGTCCAATACATGGCCATTTTTGGGATCCGCTTTGCAGCATACGTAAGGCATGACTGATCAAGAAGGAGATGGGTTGCTTACTGTACGCAGAAATTTCACCCTTGTGAGTTGTGTTAATAGTTGGCCCTACAATTAAGGTAAGCACTGTAGCACTCTCACATTGATCGGGTCCCCGGGGGTCTCCTGGTTAATTGTCTGGAGTATTGTTTGGCCTTAAGTGAAGACCAATTCCAATTGGTTTTTCAGCTTTCAGGCTCTGTAAAACGCGAAGAGGTCAGAACAATAGTTGAATAAAGTTCTACAATCTTGGGGAAGCTAAAGCCATCAAAATCACAAAATAGCCTTTGCCGTGCCACAATAACTCGGAGGTTATTCATACTACAACGGCGGAGAAAGTCTTCGTTCAAGAATGCCATTAGAATGTTTTTAGACTGCACCCCTAAACTTTCCCAAAAGCTCAACTGATTTGTCATAAGTGCTTGTCAGCGTTCCCGTGTATTGTCGGCTATTTGACGTATGCCGATGACGAGTGCTATATGAAGCATCACCGTCATAGAATGTTCGAATCGTGGCCGGCATTCCTGCCTGTCTGATGTTTATTGTTTACATTTTTTAGGCAACATACATATGTAGCAATGACATCTACAACTTGTGAATGTCCAGTAGTCGATCGGCCAAGTGAATTCTTCATGGAGCAGTAAAGCATGGGAGTGAAATAGCAACGACATCCGATATGCCTCTTCAGGACGGCATGCCATAATCATGATGGGCATCGTCAGCAATAAAATTCCATGCTCTTTTGCTAATTATATGATCCAAATGAGCGATAAAATTACCGAAGATTGACAAATAAACTGGTATCCCCAATCGCAAAAACGCGAATGCCCTTAAGATAAATGGAGCGCTCGAGGTTTGGGAAGCGCCACGGACTCTACTGGCCCTCTGAGGGTTGCAGCAGTCCATGTAAGCTTCTACACAGGTCTCGAACAAATCGGATACAAAACAGAATACAAAATCAATAATAAAAAACACACCTGCTGGTTTCAAAAAAATCAGCATCTATCTTCCTGAAGGATCCATAGCCACGGTTTGATCCGTAGGATCAGAAATCTGTTTCCATTTGCATGACTGTCCTTACCGAATTAGGAAACCCAGCTACACTGTTATCACGACACCGCTCATAGGATGAATGTGTGAAAAAATAGAGCAAACATCCAGCTCTTTGCTACCTGATTAATACAAATAAGCCGATTTTTGTGCAAAAGGACGTAAGGTCTCAGTATACATTGGGAAAGGTCGCATTACGATTCATTGAGGGCAAAAAGTATCAGAAAACCCAATCCTTATTTACCAGAGGGTCGTGGTAACAGTTGGTGTAAGGGTCAGCCCCTACTTAATCCCATTTACACTTTCAACAGGCAGCGCACGTGATCGAGAGGCGGGCGTTGAATCGGTTCTGTGTAATCGATACGCCGCACGGGCTAGTTGTCCCGTCGTTGCAGTTCTAATGCTCTTCATACAGCTCGACTAATATGCAATTATTATAATTTTAACGAGTTTCTGTTGTTACTTCTTTTGTTCCTGTGTTTCTTACCCGCTCCGACGCTTCTGCTCCATTCTGTTACATTCCTACGCGCGCGACGTCGCTCTCGCCGCGAAACGACAATGTCGAATCAACTGCACCACGCCCCACATGCCCTTGCTTTAGGAAAATCAGAAACTTCGTGAAAAGTAAGGGATAGGTAGTGATCAAGTGATCCAAACAAAGCAAAATTAATAATCAACGAAAACGATTTTATGGAGCAGGAACTTACCGGGAGGCCGGTCTTCCAAATTTGAAAGGCGGAGTCAAGCGAACCGGAAGGTATGAGGAAATCTTTTTTGCTTTTGCTGCTTTCTCTCCGATTCCCATGCCCCTTGATTTTCGGATTTTCCTATTCTCTCACATCAATAAGCGGCAATTTCTCTTAGTGAGTTCCCTGATTTTTCGAGTTCAGCGGCTGTGCCCCAAACTGGATTTTGTCTACGTTGATTAACCTTCCCAGACGGAGTCAACGAAATGGCATCCCACTCGACCTAAACCGCCTTCAAAGTTTATTGTGGAAGTTCAGCGCTGATTAAACCGCATACTCTTCACCCTGAAGGGCAGATATGCTGTCTTCGAGATAAGCGACCTTCGGCAAGAGATCCTTTCTAAGAAATTGGGTGAGTAAACGAATTCATCACACTCCTTTTGCTCCCGGACTGTTTCTCTAGGGGATGATTATGTCCTGTGAATAGAATACTTGACAAATTCGCTTAACCAAATTCTAACTCGGCCCAATATACCTTTAAACTCTCCTTGATTGATAGAGTCCACTAGTCAAGTCTGGAAGGTTAGATGCCGGAACTTCCGAGTCATTTTAAACGCCCTTACACATTCTCCACACCATCATAACGTAGTTAATTGGTAAGAGGGCCGCTCGACATACATGAAGCGGGGATCGAGCCCTAAATTGACTACTTCAGATCTTTTCGAACCAGCGGAAAAACTCACTTCTCTTGGCGAGGGCAACTGGTCATGGATTCGTCTGGGAGAGGAAGAGGTCTCCCGAGCGAATTCACTATCTATATAGATCGAGTCATCAAATCATTTCATCTCACAAGCCTCATTACGTATTTTGAGATTGTCCAGCTAGAAGGCTTGAACAATCTTGCTCTGTCAGCCCCCTCTTTTCCTAGAAGGTCTTTCCGCTCCCCTATTCACCTTGTCACCCAGTCTTTTTCCCCAGTTTGGAATCTATTTCGATAAGACAATAGCAAAGGAACGCAGAAGAGACGAGTTCGTTGGTCTTATCTATTGCCAATCCTTGCCCCATACATTTGCGCCCACACATAACCTTGACTACTCGCCATATATTGATTACCACTCCATACAACAGCGCCAATATAAGTTCCCCGAGAGAAATCGTATATTAGCAACACACACCCCCTCCCAACAGATTAGCATCCGCACGGACCATGGCGGCTCCAATGGCCACATGGGCGGGTACGTATGTGTATGTGTGTGTGGGAGCTCGTGTGGGACTCGACTCGATAGGGATTCACGCCATTATTTGCACAGTGTTGGACGGCACTCACTGTTCACCCGGCTAACCCGCTTACCACCGCTGCACGATTTTTCTGCTGCAGCCATTGGAACCCCTCGTCAATCCTTCCCAGCTGGACCTTCCCACCTATGAATCTTCAACGAACTGAAGATCGTCCTGAGGAAGTCGTCGAGTTTGATGTAGCGGTAAGTTCAGTGATCTTTTGCCTTTAATACTAGATTTTTTTGAATTTTCCTATCTCTACCTAAGAATCTTGAGAGTGTTCAAACTGTCTCTGGCTTGAATGATTTCTACCTACCCTCTCATGAAAGGATGAAGCTCCAATCTCTGAATTCTTTGCCCGGTCATCATTCTCCATTAGAGGGATGCTCGGCTGTGTCACTTACATGCCCTTTCGAGCACCATAAAAACACTTCCGCAATCTTATCTACGAGCTATGCAACGAGCCATCAGCCATCTGAACTTTTTCCTTTGATCAAATCTAGCTCTTCGAGCTAAAATTGCTCTGTGAAAGCATTAGCGCCCCTTTCTTAAAAACTCGCCCTTGGTCTCTGGTTCAAAAGCTGCCAGAGTGCTCTCCTGGAGCATAAAATGGTTTACACATAGCAGGCAAGTCACCTGGCAAGCTTTTCGCCATGCATTTGACATGCGGTCAGATTCTAGTAGATAATTGGGGCCATTTCCAACCTTTTTGAGTTGAATAACCTCGTGGGACTATTCTCTCCTATTAAACGATGAGAGGGAGCTGTCTCTTGGAAGGACAAAATCTTCGTTGAACTTGTTCCACAAATTGAAAATGCAGTAGAAAGCTTCGAGGTACCTCCATCTATGACACGGCGGTCTTTGTCACTTCAACTTTTTTCGGCTATCCTTCTTTTTCTAACAAGAACCTTGCCAGAGGGTGAGTATAGCATTCAGAAAGGGTCAAGTGTTGAAGCTATCAATGACTTCTGGAATTTTCCGGGTCCTAGAGAGGACTATGGCAGCTTTTTAATCCTCCTCCGAAGCTACCCTTCTATGAATTTGTGTAGGGAGATCTGATTCCAGTGTTGAGTAATTGTTCTTTACAGCTCGCGATCAGTTATTTCATGGAAAATGTGGGCCTTCCTTCATTTTTCGTTGGAATGCTCCTCAGCTTCCTGTGATAAGGCTTCCAAATCCTGCTGATAAAGTCACTGACTGAACCAGGACAAAGTACAGACTTGACAATGCTCGCTCCCATAATTCCTTTCTTTTTCTTCTTTTCTTCTTTTTTCTCTTCTAACTCTCTTATCAGCCTTTTTTAATAGTCCAGATCGCAGCTGCATCGACTAAACCACGTTACAGCTACGGGAGAAGGGGGGTGGAGGTGGAATTAAGTCATCTGCCACATGGGACAACCTCATTCTACAGTTTCTTTCCATGACGCTAAGATTGAGGTATTCGCCTCCTGCGGGTAGTCGCCATTGTATTTTCACCTCTCCTTTCTTGACTTACAAATTCACTCTGACCGTTTCCATATTTCTAGTCGCTCACCTATGCAACTACCTCAGTCAGGATATCGATTTTACGCGCCTAGACTCAAACTTACCATGACACAGCTCGAAACCGAAAGGGAGGGTTTTGGGCGAAAGCTACCCATGTGGCTTTTTATTCTTTATTTCTTGATCAAGGAAGGCAGCACACATCTTGCTTGATAGGTTGGAAACGATAAGTGGGGAAAGTATGAAAAGATACTCGACCTTGAGGGGACCTGTAAAAGTAAATGGAAGTATGGAGGCTAGTATGTGCCAGCTTGAAAGGTAACCAGCCTTTTCCCAGCGAATTCCGATTGCCTGTCCAACGTTGACCACAATCCCATATTGTTCCCATGCTTTCTTAATCGTAATCGGTAATTCTCATGTTTTTGCATCGATAACGAATCCCAAGAGATTGATAGCAATGGAGTAAAAAGGCTGCCCTAACTGGTACTGTTTCCAGTTTGCCGGAGTGATAACGGATGTGAGTTTTGTGTCTATCGATCCATCTGGTAGAAGTGATTTGTTGAAGATCATCGATCAGGCGTTGGTAAGTAGTTAGGCCCAGTAAAATATGTGTAGCAGATGTTCAGAAGACAGTTCAATAGTTTCAGAACCGTGGATCGATTGCTCCAATGCACAGCCTTCAACCAGGGTCTCATCGGATCAGTATCCATCGTGACCACCTACAAATCTGCTCAACAAGTACACAGGTTGGTGAGGTTCTTCCTAGAGCCCCCC
>UZAF01018359.1:1741-28035 GCA_900617895.1 Haemonchus placei | reverse complement strand
TGCACCCCATGTGCATGCAATAACTTTTCGGATGAAGCTCAAGTGCATGGCGCAATCCAGAATAAAGCATTTTCATTATTTTAGGGTATCATCTTGTAGAGCTCGATGAGCTGAGTTCAACAGTATTTTTATCTCCTCGATTAATTAATTTTGAAGTGATTTATAAAGAAAAGACGAAAAAGACGCGTACTCGCGGTATTATCGCAAATTTTTGAGTTCTTACGGCGAGTACCGTATGTTCGAGAAGCAGAGTATTCCGTACATCAGCCCATTTTCTCCATTGAGTCAGGAAGTAGCGGAAGAAGGAAGTGTTTGAGCAAGTTATCCGAACCCTCAGGCAATTTCTGCAATTGTGTAATGTTTTGGTTCCATTGTCTCTGCCAAGGGAAGAATAGTGGTCGGTGGGTACTAGGGGATTACTGTACGAGTCATTATGTTAATATACTAACATTGTGATGAGTGCCCCCCTCCCTCCAATTATATTTTCATCCTAAAAATTACTAGGTAATCTTAAAGGGTGTATCTCGTTTGGTGCGGCCTGTCGCCATAATGGGCCATCCAATCGAGGATCGGCATCTGCGGCACTTGAGCCCTCAGACCTCCAAGCTCACCGGACCACCGCTTCCTACTTGCGCCCCACATAGGTGAGCGGACCAGCACCCCATGGACCAAGGGGCTCGTAGCTGGAGAAGGCCCCCAGCCCTGATGATGGATAGTGGAATAATATAAACTCGTTAGAGCCCGGTTTCTAGGTGCACGATACCGACCTCATTCGCGTTTCAATCTCTTATGGACGTACCAATAAGGATGTCATCGATGAATCTTGGAAGAATATGAAGGCACTCATAGACGAGTTTACCAATCGCAAAAGTGAGTCACACACATACTTCTTGTTTCCAACTAAATATAATAGTTTGCGTTGTTGGCTTTGCCCTTTACATCCAGTTTTCACCTCCCATAGCGTTTCGATTGGAGCAGTGTATTTTGAGTGTAGAGCTCAATCCCAGACAAGCTGCGGTTTCATCCTTTATACGTTACCTTTACAACTTCCAATCTATTTGTTTGAGAAGCACTCCATGTTTCCAATACCTAACATTTCCCATTTGCATGAATGGTGTTACTAAAGACTGCCCAGCGATATTTCAGACGATCCATATCTTCTGCACACAAAAATGGTGGCACCATTGCCTTTGCAAAGAAAACCATTCCGACCACAGAGCGTCGAGTATGTGACCATATCCTCTCGTCCTCCTGAAGTCAAGCCCGTTGTGAGTAAAATTGTATTTTCTGTCAAAGGTACGGTCCAACTGCGTCAACTCTAGAACAGCTGATATTCTCTTACCGAAATAGCGAATGGCTGCTAGCAAAGCACATGCACTGATCTAGTACGATGGGCGGTTCCCAGGAGCATATGTAGTTCTAGACAGGTAGTCAAGAACTGAGTAAGTAATGCCCAGCTAGTGGGTCTTACTTTTTATCATCGCTCTGAGAAAAAAACGGCAAAACCGTTTTTATATTAAATGGGCTTGCAGTCATTAAGTCATTAGCCAAGCAATACTCTGTATCTCACCACCAACCACACAACTGGAGCAGACACATGATTCGCCAGTATTGTCTTCCTTTGAGTAATGCGTCATATTTTGTTCCTGCTTGATATCAAGTACAGCTAAGAGGTATAGACAAGTTTCTTCGATCTAAACGGAACTTTAATGTTCCCTACCTACACACGAACCTGAGCAATTGTATACTTACGATTTCTTCTAGAAAGAATATGTCCATCGATAGGTATACATTGATTTCAATCGTTGATCGCGGAGTTGAACCGTATCTTTACCAATGAGGGGCACTTTCCGAAATCCCTACATCGTGACGTCTTTTGATGCTTTCACTATTACAGGATACGCAATCCGATGCTCGGAGTGAGATTTGAATTCGTTTTTGAATTGTCAGATGTGCAGCTTTTACGTCCGCGAATTGATCGTAAATTGTTTACAGACCCGTGATGATACGGCAGAAGAAGAGCGAATGCGAAGTAATCTTCATTTGAAACAAACGTGTAGCTTTCTGTTTTGTCACGTACTGCATTATATCGTCAATAAACAGATTAATTCTAAGTATATATCCTCCGATTGGGCATCATATAACTTGAATTCTTGGGAACGGGAACACTTTGAACCGAGAGAAGAATTTCACCAAATCGCTGCACTGAAAAAACACGCATGGAAATATTGGGTTGTAACATAAGTTTGTAGAGTTTCTTCACAAAGATTTATTTGAGCAAAAAAAACAATAGTTATAATAATAAGTTGATCAATTATGTATCCTACGTTACTGTTTACGGCCTCCTCCCATCTTTCGACCAGTTTGTTGATGCTGTTTCGCCAGAAATCGGCCGATCTGGTGCTGAATAAGTTGGGCCAGTTTTTAAAGGCACGGTTCACGATAAAAAAGGTTACTGAGTTCTTCCTTTCGGATACTCAGCCTTCCCCACCCCCCATGGGTGGTAGAAGGGACCCTCTCGCTCCCACAATCTCGGCGCTTAGGGCATAGTGGAAGCCCCGTTGCTGTCGTAGTTCGCTTTCCCGCCCCTCGATCGGTGCCACGTTAGACAAGTGTCGAGACAATACAGATTGCTCTTATTCGTTCTAGGACCCACGCACAATCAGCTAATCGCCGAGTGATGAGGCGATGTTTTTCTCCCATTCTTTTTTCCTCTGTTTTTCTTTTTGCTGCCGCGAACCCTTAATTAATTTCCTACTCCTAGAGGCTGAAAAAGGTGAGCTTCTTTTGTTGTTACTAGGGTGTTTTTGTTTATTTATGCTTATAAATGAATGAATATTTGCTTACCATTGTCTGTTATTCGCACCAGGACCCACACGCGCGCAGTGAAACACACTATTTAGCTCGTCTGAACGCCCCACTCTTCTTCATTCTCCTGGTTTCATTCTCGTCCAGCCCCCTTTTTAACGGTTTTTTTAAGGCTTTTTTCACTTTGGAAACACCGATGCACACAGTTTCTTCACCTCAGTCGTACTAGTTTCGATCTTGTCTTCCATTTTTCATCATAATCTGGATTACCCAAAATTATCGTGAACTGTGCCTTTGAGATCCACTCCGCCATCGAGGGTAACACCCCTCATTCGGTTTGACAGAGGGCGAAAAAGTGATAGTGGGTAGGTGCGAATCCGGAGAGTACGGTGGATGCTGAAGAACCTCCCATTAAAGCTCTTGGAGTGCTGTTCTGACGACTTGGGCATTATGGGTCCCGGCGTTGTCCTGAAGCAAGATGACTTGACTTTGCCTATCGCGTGCGTCTTTTCGGCCGGGCAAACTCATTTACACGGCCCAGCCAGGCAGTGTAGACCTCCTTGTTGACAGTGGCGTTTCATTTGAGCATTTCCCAGTGCACCATGCCTTCCCAGTCCCACCACACGCAAATCATGACCTTTTTTGGGCGAAGATCTTGCTGACTCTCGGCTTCGGCGTCTCTCCTGGGGTTTTCCATTGACATTCCTAAGACACCTTCCCCGTACACACTGCATATGTTCCGAGCGGCTTCGGCTGCTTTTTGACCTCGATGAAATGCAAAGAAAAGCAGATGTCGAAAATGCTGATTTTTCCTTCTGGATATTCCATTTCTGAGTTATTTTGTAGAGGAGAAAAAGCTCTTCCGAATTATGTATACACTCTACTGAAAAACAAAACAATTCGTTGTTAAGTAACTCTAACGCAAAACTCTACGAACTTGTGTTACAACCCAATACTTTGGTTGTCTTCAGTTTGTATGAAAAACCTTATTGTACCTAATATTGTTTTTTTTTTCATAAAATCGGAATCTGTTCCGATCAATCATCTCGAACAATTCATTCACCTCCAACCACAAAAAAACACTTTGAATACGCAAGTAGTATAGGTTCTACACGGGCCATACGCTCATCGCTTCTGCTTGGAAGATCTCGTCCTGTTACCCTTGATCCAGCAATTCCCATCCACTAGAAATTCGATCCCTCTATTGCGTCCAGCGCGCATCGACTTGTCTGCTAATGGTCAACGGGTTATTTAGCTGAAATCATGAAGGATGCTTCCTGATGAGACTCCGCTCTTATTAATGGTGCTCCCTAGACGCCTGTGGAGCTCCAGTCATCCTTAACCGCCTCCCGGACGACTACGGTGGCCAAGACACCCCTGCTACCTTCCCCACGATTCTCAAGTACAAGCGAGGCCAAGAACTCTCGGTAAGGTTCATGCTTGATCGCGATCCAGTACCTGATCTATCCGACGCCGCGCGGTACGGATAGCGGTTGGCTGAGTGCGACATCTCAGAATTGAGTGAGTTGAGGTTATGTCAGTGATCGATAGATGATGTTTCTCATACAGTAAGCTTAACGCGATCTCCTTTACTGTGAGTTCTCTCTCACTGAAGGGTCCCCAGCCGGTTATTGACGAGGCTACGTAGGGCGTCCCCAGGTGGATAGGGGAATCGATCGCCGACCAAAAATCACCGATACTTGCCCACAGACGCAGGTGGATTCAGGGGATGGACTCCTTGATGCTGCTGTGCTGGGTCGGTATACCCTCTGTTTCTCGCAGGCGATTCAAGCATACGTGTGTGGAGGGTGTGGGTGCAGTTGGTATCCTGCCCATCGACTCGGCCAAAAGCTTGCATTCGAGTGGCTTGGAAGTATCTGGAACCTCCAAAAACGGGGCCGCCTCCAAAAACAAAGCCCCTCGTCGGCTTTGGGATAGCCTGGCAAGACCACGGAGTCAACAGCCCCACGTCAGCGCCTGACAAGCTGCACCATGGCAGCTGCACCACCGCATCTGTAAGCCAAAAACAGTAATAGGAAAGGTCCTTATTCCCCTGAACTTGAGGGGGCCCTCACAACGGCAGCGTTGGGTAGGACCACTTGGGAGAGGCTGCTAAAATCTCACGGCCAAAACAGGCTGCTCAAAAGGAGAGGACTGAGATGGCGATCTGTACTTTCAACGCAGGACGCTTGCATCGGAAGCGCGTATAGAAGACCTGATGATGCAAGCTAGGAAGATCAAGTACGACGCCATCGGACTGACCGATACGAGAAGGCATCGCCCGCTATTTAAGACTGGAAAAGAACTGTTCCTTGGAATATGCGACAGCAGAGGGTGGCGTAGGTGTCCTTGTCAATGCGCACTTGGCTATGAATATCGATTCGTACGAAAGCTTGACAACCCCAATCGGACGTTTGCGACTAAGAAAATGTGGCTCAACCCCAGCTCAAACCATCTTCGTCTCCTACGCACCAACATCATGCTACAAAGAGGAGAAGTTGGAGGCGTTTTATACGAATCTGGATAGGCTTTACCGAGAAGACCACACTTTTTTCAAGGCCATTGTCAGTGATTTTACCGCCAAGATTGGCCCCAGAAGAATGGCTGAAGAGCTCCTCATCGGGACTGGAATGGAATGAGCAGGGCGAAAGGCTGTCCGAGTTGATCATGTCGACTCATACCATCTATGGTAACTCGCAATTCCAGAAGTCCTCTCATTTACGATGGACATGGGAGTAACCTGGTGGACGGTTCCATAATGAAACAGATCACATCATTTTCCTGATTGACATCGCTGTTGTTCCGAAATTCTACACGGGTCGGACCATCGTCTCCTCCGTGCTAGATTTCACTTCTCAGTGCGTGGAGAGAGAGCTATGAAGTTTAGGCAACGAAGCTCCAGAACCTCCACCAACTGGGACCACTTCGCATCCCTTGCGTGTGAATGGGGAGATTCCGCTATCGACACATCGATGAAGAATACAACTGGCTCGTCGAACATCTTTACGATAGTGCTAGGAAAGCAGAGAGTCTACAATTAACCAAGAGACGACCATACTTAAACAACTTTTCGGATTCTCCTCTTTCTTTGAAAGCTCTACACCTCCAGTATTAGCTCCGAAATGCGAGCTGTAAGCCATCTTCGCTGTGTCCGGTAAGAAAGTCGTATAATATCACAAAGGCGATTATTCAGAGAAAAAAGGACAGATGGGCCAAGCAAGCGTACCTCCGTGAAATTTTCGTGCAATTGGAATACTTAAAATGCCCTGTGACCAAATTGTCAGTTTTTGCGCAAACCCCGCCCCTGTGAGCAAGGTCCTTTCCTGCTGCCTATACTAAGTGTTCCCATCCTGTCGCCTGCAATCCTACCAAGTTTGGACGCTCTAGGGCCAAATTGACAATTTTCGCGCAATCCCCGCCCTCCATGGGCGGGTCCTGCCACCCACAGTGAGCGTTCCCATCCTGTTCCCATAACTCCTACTAAATTCGAACGTTCTAGGTCCACGGGGACAGAAGTTATGAAATTTCGCTCACACTCCTCCCAGTGGGCGGAGTTCGGTACTACTGCTCACCATGAGTGTTTCCATCCTGCCGCATGAACTCCTGCTGAATTTGAACAATCTAGGTCCACGGGGACAGAATTTATGACTTTCGCTCAAACATTCATTTCTCACAAACCCCGCCCCCTGTGTGCGGAGTCCGGTCCTGCCACCCACTAAAAGTGTGCCCATCCTGCTGCCTGTACCCCTACCAAGTCTGAGTGCTCTAGGATCACGGGGACATGAGTTCTGAATTTCCGGTCAGACACACACACATACACACACGCCCAAACACACCAACAGACACACTTAGCCGATTATACAAGTAGGATAGTGATGACCGTTGAACCAGGGCGGTTACCGGCTGGATCCCTCGGGACATCAAACGAACTCACGGACGGCCGCCAACGAGATGGTTAGACTTCTTCACGAAAGCTCTGGGCGAAAGGAATGTTGGACCTCGTGTCCCTGAAGTGACGACGATTCACTCGATCACTCTGGCTCGCGACAGGGACGAATGCAGACGCTACTGAAGCCCGCTCGGGGAAATCGATGATCAACGAAACGACAGGTGATACAGGTGAAGCCCAAGGCGACGCCGATGATGAGAACTGATTACAGGAGGCAGCGACGCGGCGGAGATACAAAAAGGAATGGAGGAAGCAGTGAGGACAACAAGATCGACGACGGCTAGCCGGGCTTCCAGTTGGAGCCGAAAACGTAAACGACGACCGCGACTTCCCGCGCCTCGGGTCTGAAGAGGCTCAGCACTTCACTTACTGGTTGCTTGTTATTCTCCTGTACCTGCTTATAACCGATAAATGATATTTCTATTTCTATTCTACCGTACTCTGAGGAGGGTGAGAACCCGACCTATTACTGAATTGGCGTGTGATACAGTGGCCATCATGTTTGTAGTACGACTGCCAGACATTCTGTTCATCACCACAACGGCTTTGTTCAACTACATGGCCGCAAAAGGCATCTTCAGCGAATGAATGTACATTTCACCCTTATTATTGGTGACGAGGCTCCGCAAACTCCAGAATCAGTGCTGTTGGCTCTGGTCACTCATATCCCTCAGGCGCGACAAAGTAGACATTCACGTTCACATTCACCAGCTCATGAGCGCTGTCTCTAGCGCTCCTCTAACTCAGCAAGATTCGGAGCTCGAGGAATAATGAACATTCTCTTAGTAAAAAAAGTTCCTTCGGCTTCACTGACGACCACCTTCCGCGCCCATCCTCTGCTGAACGAGCTACCCAAATTGACTTTACGACCACATCCATGTTAACGGAACACGCGCAGAAGATCGACACATATTCTTATTGGACGTTCGGTGCGTTCATCCCAAACTCCCGTTTGTGTTCATCGAAGTTCTAGGGACGTTGTCTAGAGCTCTTGGCGGCTCGCACAGTAATCAGGTCGAAGTCGAAATCTTCTCGTCAAATCATCAAAAATCAGATCGTTCTGAGTCTCTGTAGAAAAAGCGTCCAGCCTTCTTCGATCGCTATTATAGTCTTCTACTAGGAACAAACCCGTGTCCCAGTCCCAAGTCGCTAACAGTAGCGACGTCGACATGCAGAGATCGACTTCGTGCAAGGACAAGAAAAGGGCTTTTGTCATTATACTTACGACCAGAACAGGCTTTGATGCCGATCGAGGCAAATTTCTCAGCGACCCTCATAGACTGAATGTTACAATTTTCCGATGCCGACATGGTCAGTTTGTCTTAAGTCTCGAGCAGCCACCAAATGGTCTTTCGCACTGGCACGACATCCTGCACTGGGCTCGCTACCAATGTGCAACCAAGGTTCTGCTTGACTGACTGATTTGTTTTCATTTCCGTACATTCTCAGGTGAGCAATAATCTCGATTTCACATCTAATCAGGGAAGAATCCAAGTCGAAGTGGCTAGAGTTTTATGGGGGACCGGATTTTGCATTATATAGAATTTCTCCCTAAACGTTCAGAAAATACTATCATGGTGATTTCATCACGTTTTATGACCTTCTGATGCTTTTGCTGATATTTTCCACATAAAGAAATAGTTCAACTTCTTCGCATGCCCATGCATTCTATATTCACAGTAAGATAACTTTTGCCGCTTTATGAACAAATGTGATACCCCAGCACGGAATGCTTGAAACAAAGAAGCTTCTCACAATGAAAAAGAACTCGTCACAGTCCATCGCTTTACACTTACTAAGCATAAATCAGAAAAAACAGAATTGAGTGGGCGTCCCAAATTACCCGGCTGAGTACTTGAGTAGCCGGTGGCATACCATGAATAATAAAGAAATTTCCTGTATCTAACAGCACGAAACTGAAGCACTAGTAAGCAAAAATGGGGTTTCGTGTGTACACGCTAGAGTTGAGGTTAAATATTATCATGCACATACATCATTATCATACCAGGTGGGCTACGTACTCTAATGCGTGCACCACATGCCCAATACCGCTTACCTACGACTTGTTAGAGGACCAATATGAACAGTATTGGTTGACTTTCCATTTCATAACTGCTTCCTCACCGCGCTCACGCGACATTCACACTCTTCATAGTGCCTAAGTGACTTTCGGAAAGACGCACAAACTCACCCACAAACAGGCACACAAAGTTACCGTTTTATATATAAAGACAGTGGGACCGCCTGGCTAACGCCGGGCTTCCCTTTTTCTTATGATAGAGTCGTGATAAACAGCAAACAGCACACTCCTTCTTTGGAGCGAATGATACTTTTCGGAACACGGAGTTCGATAGAGGAACAATAGGGCATACAAAGGACATTCACCGCGCGCGCGGGCGGGTAGGCGGACTATGAACGCGGCCTATCTCCCCCTAGGGGACGAAACATTCGTGCGATTCGGGCTGCGCGCGGCAAACTGCGCGGTGAAATTCATAGCGATTCTGACGACTTCAGCGCCTATTATTGCGGCACAACCTCGAAGTAGAGTAAATTAGTAGGATCAGCTGACCACACAAAACTACTTTACTTTGAGATTGGGCCCAAAGAATAGACAGAATAGACAATAGAGTCGTCAAAATTGCTATGTATTTCGCCGCGCAATTTGTCACTCGCAGTCCGAATCGCACGAATGTACCCATACCCCTTCTCCGCGTACACTGCGTCGCGTTTGCCGCACCCGTCGCATATCGCAGAAATGCGATGGAGGCGCGTGCAATCTGTGAGTTAGAGCGCCCTTTAATTATTTAAAGTTGCTGACCGCTTTCTTCGGTCCCCCTGCGGTCTTGGTCGTCGATATTAGAAAAGACGACAACTCGTCAAAGCCAATAGAAAAAATAAGGCAGTCATTTTTTGTGAACATGTGATGCAGTAACTTCCTTTTTTGTTGCGAGTTCCTTTTTGTTGCGCATGTGGCGGGTGTTTGGAGGCGCTTGAGTGTTCTTCGGGATGCTGTATAATACATTCACGAGACTTCCAAACCTGTATTCTCCACTCTGTTGCCCCTTCTTTCTCTAGGTGTAGGTCAAAAACTATATTCTCCAAGCTAAGAAACCTTCGCAAGCATTATTACGTGCTCGCAAAATTGCAACTACCTCTCCTCTTCGCTAGCGTCAATGTCATTGCCGAGAGGCGCCATCCCCAAATACATTCTCGCTAGTATTGGAAGCATACGCATTTCTTTGATTTATCTTCACGTTTGAAACTTTTATGAGAAAAGGCGAAGATAAGACGTAGCAGCACAAGACTCATCTGATATTTCAAGCTGTTCGGGGATGTCTAGGGAACCCTCACAAGTTTCTCTGCGCAGTGTAGGAAACGCCAAATAAACAGCGGATGTATTTGGGTATTTGGACTTACGTGCCTCAGAGAACGCGCGGAGAGTGGATTGAAGGATCATCTGACCCTACTGAACTGCTCTACTTCGAGTTTGTGCCTCTAAAATTGGCGTCAGAGGCTGCTTTCATAGTCAGCGAGCGAGCGAGCGACTGTTGGCGGCGCTACCTCCTTGTTTACAATTGAATCTTGGTCGATACCGCCGAACGAGTCGCTCGCTCGCTGGCCACATCGCGGACTATGAAAGCAGCCAGAGTCGTGCAAATCGTCACGATTTTCGCCGCGCAAGTCGCCGCGCGCTCTCGGACGCACGACTTGACCGTCCCCGTTCGTCCACATACCCGTCAAATGCATCTTTCATAGTCCACGATTTTGGTCGCCAGTCGCTCGCGAGATGGGTCCGCGACCGGTCGCCAGTCGCTAGCGACTGGTCGCGCGACGGTCGTGGACTATGAAAGGGGTGTGTGTCAAGTCGTGCGTCCGAGGGGGGCGCGGCAAATTGCGCGACGAAGTTCGTGGAGAATTTGGACGACTCCGGCGCCTATAATTGGGGCCCAAATCTGAAGTAAGGTAGATAAGTAAGGTCAGCTGATCCTACTATTCTACTGTACTTCAAAATTGGGCCCAAATAATAAGCGCTAAAGTCGTCAGAACAGTTATGGGTTTTGCCGCGCAATTTGCCGCGCGCACCCTCGGACGCACGACTTGACCGTCCCCCCGTCCCCCCTATGAAAGCAGGTTGGGAGGCAAACGCTGCAATTGCGGACCGCTGCGACCGAGCAAGCCATTTACTACTCGCTCCTCCCGCGGGCGCCGCCTGCCCAGTTGAGGCACGTAGCGAATAGGCGGAGGGTACAGACGGCGGGATCACTTGTGAGGTTTCTCCTGATGCACCGAGTACTCCCGTCCCGGTAGCTTTGCGTAGAACACTGCTTGCAGTTCCATTCCCACTTCATTCTAGTTCGCTTCTACCTCTATAAATTTTGCTAATCTTCCACATTTCCTGTACTGATAGGTGATTGTTTAGGTGGCCATTTTTTCGGTTTTTCACGATGGAGCATAGAGTTCCTGTTGCTCAATCTTCCGTTTCTCAATTAGGCCGTGCTCAACGTTATCGCAGAATCGTAGTCTTGGACGACTCCTCGGCTAGCGTACATTCAGAAAGGTATAGTTACTAGAAAATGATTCATATATTGCGCAAATGCAAAACTAAAAGGCGCTTGCTCTCCGCTTTCAGATCCAACATAGAACACTTGCTTAGTTTTCTTGTGGCGTTGGAATTTCATAGGGAGCTCGCCTGGTCGCTTCTAGCCCTGGTGATTTCGCTTTAGGCGTGAGTGAGATATGTGCCAGGGTTGTCAAGGAAGACATTTTTAAAACTACAAGACTTTTATTAAGACTAAAGTTCCATCAATGATGATGTCCCGTGCTGGACTGGTCAGATTGATGTGGGGATAGTATGTCTTAAATGTGCCTGAATTCGTTAGAGGTTCAGAAGAAGGTCAGTTTGAATTGACCAAAAAAACACTGCGGGCACCCGCACTTAGTGTGGATGCACCTACTTTAGACATTCCACCTGCAGTTAACAACGGCCCTCTAATTGGACATCCAAGGGGCTACTACAGGCTCTGCCGTACCACCGCCAATTTGCTGTATTAACTGCGTTCCAGTACCTAATTTCCGTTTTTATGCGTATTCGCTCGGTCTAGTCCGCATGCATTTCAGCCAAACCCAGGAAGGACACTCAAGCAGTTCTTTGACAAGTGGTATTGAGAGGGAGACATCGCTTGTTGACGAGGTTAGTTGTTGTACTTCATTAAATCTATTACTCAAGATTAGTTTTTGTGCAGTACTGACACTAGGTCATGCTGTTTCCTCCGGATGCAATTTAAAATCAAATATTTGTGACGTGTATCTTTAATAATGCACCTCGAGTAATAGATCACAATTGGCGCGACTTTCAAACGGCCTCCTTGCGTTCCATAGGCAGAAAAAGTGAGCAGGTGGGGTAGTAAATCTGAGGAATATTTCGCGAGTCCCAAAATGAACGAGCTCTATCTACCCATGGGATCTTGGTATGTCGATGGATGGAACGCTTACCGAAATAGAAAATCATCACTGACTAGATGGGTTCACCAGAAAAGCAATTACCGCTCAAATTTCGCTTACTCGAGACTTGGAGTTGGTGCCTATCGTCGAGACTTGGAGTTGGTGCCTATCGTCGTGGTGTAATGGTAATTCCCTTGTTTCGGTTCGTTTCAAACACAAAGGGCTTCAGTTTCTGCTATTGATAATATCCCGTAACTCTTTTACTCTGCTAGAGTTCTACACAGCTTAGGATCTCTAACATGGTTTTGTCCTATCTATTCCTCCTTTCCATTTTTAATATGTGAAGATCCAATTAAATTTCGCACGTTAAGGAGCATCTGAAATACTCAAATCAAAAAAAAAAACAGGGCAATTTCTAGTATAGGTTGGGCTGTGCTCAATGCAAACTACTACGTAATCGCTTCATAAACGAAAAAAATTCAAGCAGAACTTTTATTTGAAACATTTGTAAGGTGTCCAATCTCAGCTTGAATCATCGCATTATGAGACACGTCCCGACTCACGACGTCCTCACTATAAATTCGATCCCGTCATCAAAGCCCGTTGCCATTCTCTCTCCTCGTGGAGACGTCTGCTTGGAAGGTTCATTTAACCGGAGTCGGCCTTGTCTATGCTACAGACTTATATATTAGTTGGAAATGAAAAGGTCATAGTCGCAACATTTTTGCAATAATCGAGGCGATTTCTGTCCAGAACCTAGACGAACCTATTTATTTACATCCGCAAGCACATCCGTCATGGCAAAATGGAATGAAAAGATAGCAAGGAAAGTGAGAATGGATTCTAAACAAATAAAAGCAGTAGAACACTAGTAAGAATTACCATGGCTAAGATCGCGAAATATAGCTCCAATCATCAGAAGATAAGTCTTCAATAGGTGTCCTATTCCCGCATATATAGAAAGATGCCTTTCAATTTTGTAAGGCATCTTTTCCTTTAATGCAAATTTCTCTATCACAGCACTCTACTATAGCCTATAGAAAGTGGTCCATATTTGTAAGCTCACATTTCCTCTCCAATCAAGCCCTGGCTTGGCTTCATGGTGCACCGTGAGTATTTCTCACCCAATACGCTTTTGCAGGGAAGTGATTGCGAATCTGAAACGGAAGAAGAAGGTTGCGCGACGGAATCCTTTATTGTATCCGACAATGAATATCTGACCGGTAAAGTTCGTTGATTCTTTTGTCTTTGTAAAAGTGAATTGGAAGTTCATCACAGTTTTGAATTTTTCCAAACTTGACAGATTTTCGCAATTTAACATAAGATTTCTCGAAGGCTCACATTGAAAGAACAGAAAACGACGACAATTATATTTGATCCGTTAATGGAATGGTATCAAGTCACACAGTCGCGGTTCTGCACCGTGTTAACGTATTCATCAAAAATTACTCCAATAATGTCTCGGTCTAATGGATGTTAGAAATAGACGTGGTCTTTGAAGTTTGTGGTACGTCGTGTATTGTCGAAGTGATTAAGTGCTTTATAGAGACAAGTGGGATTTTTTGTGCAAGAAAATGAGCTTCATAACATGAGCACTTGAGCATTGTGCTAGCAGTTATAAGTTCGTTTTTGGACTTCCTCCGGTAGAAGCCTTTCGCAGTCTAAATTATACTGTTCTAATTGCCGAAAAAGTTCCCTTACCTCGGCGGTAGCTTCGAAATGTAGCACTCATTTTAACGCGTGTTGCTTGACTACGGATCCGTTTCGTTCAAAGGTATCTGTTTTCCGTCCAAAAGTTATCAAAAGCTCAATTTTAATGAAAATTGTGCTATGCAATGTTTGAAAAGACTTTCATAAATGTTTTCTTTGCCGTAGTAAATTGTATAAGGAACATTTGTTCGGAGAAAAATACGTTGTTAGGCAATTTGCCTGAAACTCTAATTTTCTTTATAGATGATGCATCCTTCCTATCGAGATCCGAATCTGATTTTTCATATGGAGAGGAAGTTCTGCCGTCTACTACGAGAAAAGTGTTGCCTCAACGATGTGCTAAGGTTTCTGATTTCCCATACCATTAACAGTCTTGTATTCATTTCGTTCAGATCGTCTCGGGTGGAAAGACACTGAATCAACGGAAGGAAACAGCAAAAGCTCCGCATGCATGCAACGGTGTGGTCTATCAATATTGAAAAGTATGTTAAATCATAAAACGAAACATGTGGTCATTTGCAGATGATTTTTACAATGAAGGATGTCATAGTGATCTCTTGGAACATAGTGAATTGAATGGAAGCGATGATGCTGCATTTTCACCCGCGGTAAAACAAGGAAAGGTGGGAGTTTGCATTCTGAGAGCCTTAGAATGTCCAACTTCGGTTCTTGATTCTTAAGACAGTCACGGATTTATGTGGTATGCAGAATACCTTCAATTTTTATCGAAATCATAGCTATCAATTGTTAACTCATTGACGACACCTTGACGCGCATGCGCCTCAAGCTGGCTGCGCCCGCCAAAACGCTCATGTCCCTCGCGGCCGAAAAATCCAAAACGCGCGCTGTCGTCAGTGGGTTAAACTTTCGGTGGGGTCTGAGCGTTACTTTTCCATTTGTCGATCAAACACATAAAGCAGACTACAATTAGATTGAAGAGAGGAAATTGTTATTTTTGGAAGTGACAATGTTGTCGTAATCTTCGTAAATTCACTTCTTCCCAAACTTTTTGCGCGCTGCTTTATTTTCTCTACAATGGTAACCCATGAACTATTTCCAATTTCATGCATTATACTTTCCCAGCAGTCAATTGGTGAGTGGCAATCCATAGAGCGGGCTTCGATAGACGTAATCTGCTTTTCAGGAAAGTCGGAATGGAAAGTCCGGAGGAACAGTCATTTATTCCGACAGCGATGAAAGCAGTGCAGATGATAACTTTGAAAACTGTGAGTGCACCAGTGATATCTACTTCGACCTCACTTGTGGTAAAAAGTGATTTTGTAAAACAGATTTGACGAAACTTCGTCAGAATCGTTCAACCGTAAAAGAGGACGACGATCACAAGGGCCATGATGACAACAGGTGCGGCATTCTTCTTTTTTTTTAGCAGTTACTGATCTGCATCTCTTTTCCATCAGCCTGAATGGGTTCCGTTCAGTTTCGTTGTTAGCGATGACTATGTCTCCAGCTCTACGAGCTCTGAAGATGAAGTGACTGATGACTCTTGGACTCCAAGTGAGCAGGATGAAGAGGATCATAGAACTCGAAGTAAGTCTCGAGAGTTATTTTACCCTAAAATTCCATAGGTAAGAGCGGTCCCTTAAAATCGCTATTTTTCTATATGAATTGTTCATTAAGTGGGCGGGGTTTAGAGTTGAGGGGCGGAGCTTCTTCTAAACTTCTCCGATTTTTATTTATCCATCCATCAAGTTAGAGGGGTGACTGTATTCAATTTCAATTTTTTCCAATCCATTTTTCACCGGTAAATCAAACCGCTCTTATCTATGGAATTTTAGGGTAGTTCTTCATACGATTGCATTTTGACTTACTTACTAGTCTTCCACCTTCGCTGACCTTAACGAATCCTTTCAGAGCAAAACTTGCTGAATTCAATAAAAGATTCGTTCAGTAGCCCGTCTGTGCTGTTGAAATCGAGAAATAAGGTCTGTGTATTTGTTGCTTCTACCCTCTATTGACTATATTTTTCTGTTTACCCATATTTTTCATCATTTTATTCATTCCACTGTGATGGAGTTAGTCTTACAATTTTACTTTTACAGATAGCGGACCCGGAAGAACACTTCCTCATGTCGCTGTCATCTGATTATTCTGAAAGACGGCATCCAGAAGCTGAAATGTATTTGAAGAGAGGAATCAAAAATGAAAAACTCCGCATGGAACTCACTTCTCGTCTCTTCGATATTTTTCGTAGGCAATGTTTCAAAAATGAGGTAAGAGCGTTGATATGATCAGTTTATTCATGAGCATGACTTAGAGTGGTATCAAACTCGCCTGGGAGGGTAAAAGCCTTGGTCTGTAATATGGCTTACCACTGCAAGTTAATGTGTTCAGCACGTTTGCTTTCAAAACGGTAGTACGATTATGAGCGGAGGTGGAATGGATTGAGGTATTTCAAAACGGGGTTGATCTGCGCCGAAGACTATCCTTCTTCATTATAGATACCTGAGTTCCTTCCCGTGAAGTGGAACAACCGATTATATAAAACAGCTGGGATGTGCCGAAATATGTCCGACCGCACGAGCTGGATAGAATTGTCGCCAAAAGTGTGCAGTACTCCTGGTATGATGCTTGACTTACGTTTTACATAAGACTCAATTCTTGCTAGATCCGGTGTTATTTAGATCGAGTCCGCGATACTCTTATTCATGAGTTGTGTCACGCAGCGGTATGGGTAGTAGACGGAAAACGAAAAGAGGGGCACGGTCCTCTTTGGAAGAAATGGTAAGTTTACACTTTCTAATTTGATTTCAGTTGTATTCCATCCTGAAGCCAGTTAGTGCTTAGGTACTTATTTACTTTTCTTTGATACTTTGATGTTCTACTGGCTTTCAGTCTTCTCAGCGAAGACAGCAGCTTTCCATACCGCCCAGTCTTTCGCGACTTGTATCCATTGTAGGTTCCTTTCCCGGAAATTTCTGGAAAGCAAATCGACCCACCTAGTTGGTAGTGGTCCTAACAGTCATGTTTTGTCTTTTGGAAGCAACCCTGTGACTCCATCTATCTTCCTTTCAGCGAAGTAGATGACCGGTCCAGCATTGTTTTGTACTAAGGCGGGACTTTCAAACTCGATCCCTCTTCTTCACCAAGGTCTGGGCATCGCAAGTCTTGGTTGCACTGCTGACGTCAACTTATCTTTAGAAGATATCTCTCCAATTCACGATGAGCAAGTCTAGTTCTCAGGCCACATTTCACTCGCGTAACACATCGAAGGCAATACCTAAGCGTTGAACATCGATGCCTGAAGTTTGGGTCGCTGCCCATGCAGCGCGTTCCCTCCTCTCTTTCATTCTCCGCTTCAGGTCAGAAACAATATTGTTCGTCGATGTTCAGCTCTTTTCCCAGGTACACGTAGAATTTCACTTTCTTAGCAGGTGAAGATTGTGAATGTTTGTGATTATATGTGGAAGACATATTACATAGAGGACAAAAGAAATCGCGTTTGTGATGAGAATTTAAAGCTACAGTTCACTATAAAAATGGTTTCCAAGACTCATGAATCTGCTTCTCCCAAGTATGCAATATGGTGCAAAAATGGCCTAGATGGACACAGTAAGGGCTAATAATTGTATGCTGCAACTGCAGTCAAAAACTTTGTGAAGGATTTTGGATTATTGCTTTTTTTCTACACTATTAAAAGCCTTCCTAAAATCGATGAACGTGAGACATAACGACATCATACTTCCGAGACTCTCTTCGATAAGTCTTGTGTTCAATGTGCGCTCAACGAATTTTGGTAACCGAATGATAGCAAGTCAATACACTCATTTTTTGAAGCTGTGACTCGATTAGCTTTTAGTCCCAACTGCCTTCAATTTTCATTTTACATTTACTTCTGCATATTCGTTAATAGACTCCTTTGCAGGGCCGCCCAATGTATGCAACGATTTCCCTTCTTGCCCGTAATTGGTCGATGTCACGATTATGAAATCGATGCCAAATTCATTTATGAGTGTGGAGGCTGTGGTCAAAAGTGAGTGTTTGGTAATAGTCTTCGTTTAGTGCACGCCCTAAGCTGCTTTCATAGTCAGAGCGAGCTCGCCGGGCAGGAGCGGCTCTTGCCCCTTGTTTACACTGAATCTTGGTCGATACCGCCGGCTGAGTAGCCCCACACCCGGCGCGCTCGCGCGGGCTGGAAGGCGCACTATGAAAGCAGCCCTTCTCAGCACATTCGTTACAATATATTCGTTGTTATTGGTAAGATGGTGAAAGAGGTCTCGATGTGCGAAAAATAAATCCGACTAGAAGGAGGCGGTTAAAATAAAGTCATGAGGTTGTTTTGTTGCTTACAGGCTATCATAGAGACAGTACGGCTCCTATACCTTTTTCGTGAGCTGCCACCTGCGATCAGAATTATTACAATATTATTATGTTTTTTATTTGATCATGCTCTATTTGTATTTACGTTTTTCACTTCTGGGGCCAGACATTCTCCAGTCATGTTCCCAAGATTTCACGTAAAAGAAACAGTGGGATGGAGGTGCAGTTCGCGTTCTGTTCTGCGTTCTGCGTTCCTTTTTTCGTTTTGAGCCATTCTTTATATTTCATGAGTCAGTCATTCGGATTGCTCAGGCAATAGTTCAGGCATCTGTTAAGTTTTTGAGAGGTTCGTTTTTTGATAATTTAATCAACCCTTCGGATGGTGCGGTGCTAACGTTGCTGGAAGTGTCAATAACAATAGCAATGGTAAAATTGTTGGCTCTTCTTCACGAATTCCCGTCCCTTCCTAAAAACTTCCTGTGATTGAGATCTGTATGAGTTTTCCTTGGCATATGATATCAGAGGTTAGCAAGAAAAAGATTCTTTGTAGAGTCACCGAAAGTACATGAGTAGCGCTCGTATATTAAATGCAAAATGTACACCAAATTTCTAAACCCGCAGCTACTTGTATCTACCTCACATACCACGCTTTATTAAACTGATCTGCCAAGGCCCCACTGCTAACACTAAAGGTGAGGTCGCTCACTGGACATCGGCTCTTCTGTTCGAGGCACTTACAGGCCTTAATTTTTGTTACCACTGCCTATCAAACATTTCTGCGATCCATAAACTTTCCACATAAAATACTCGGGTACCAAAATTTACCATGATTATGAGAGTCACCGTCGTTCCTAACACTTGCCAAGCTGTCTCTTCAGCTGCTCTGTCACGAGCATTCTACGACCTCGTCCTTCCTTAATGGAACAGGAAAGTATGTGCAAGTCTACAGTGTAACCTCTTGTCAGATCTGTCAATGTCAAAGGCCAAATAGATCTAGTGGCTTTCGCCGTATGTCTTTATTAGCTCCTGTCACCTCTATCAAATGTTTTATCTTTTGTCAACGACTGCTTTTTGGCTTTGAACTTCTAATGCTACCTGAAGAATCCACTTAGTTGTTACTAACTTTTATCGCCCCACTTCTATCAGTGCTCCATCTAGCCTTCTTCATCCCATCGAAAACTTGAGCATTTTGGGTCTAAGGGAATAGGGGTTGTGAAAATATGAATGAAACCGCACACAAATATACCTTCGCTTCTGATCTCATCCTTTTACCTCTGTCTCAATAGAACTAGAAGAACTAAAAGTGTGATCGGAGGTCAATTCTACTGGTGTCCGAAAAGTACTTACCGATTTCGAACACCCTTGGTTTATCAAGTGTTTTGGAAAAGGTCGTCGGCATGACCTCATAGAGTCATACATTTTCTGAAAGTGTGAGTCCTAATCTATCCTAGGTTTTGTTGATTTTTTTGAAGATCCTTTGTGTAAGGCTTGAGTGAAAATGGAAGACAATCGCGTGCTTGTTCGCCATCTAATGCTTTTCTTCTATCGCAAAGGAAAGAGTGCAGCTCAAACCGCGAGAAAGATCTGTGGCGTTTACGGAGAGAATGTTCAACATGACCATACAGTTCGTAAGTGATTTGTGAGGTTCAAGCGGGGTGAATACAACATCGAAGATCGGGAACGGGCAGGGAGGCCATCATCACTTGAAGAGGATCAAATCGAAATGGCAATCGAAAAGGATCGGCAGAAAGTCCAGAAATCGGCATGAACCTTTCGGACAACCCAATATATACATCACTCATTAATTTTTAACCGACCATGCTGCTATCTAGTTTATATCTAAGTCGAGTCCCTCAAGTTGATTTTAGTGGATTCGTTGTATCGTTGCCTATTCTTTGAACCTGGTCTTTGAATTTTGCAGGGTGAGACGTCACACCAAATCACTCAATATTGATCAGAAGATATGCGGTATCTGCAAGTGCCGTTTTACACTTCAAGTGCGTACGCGCAAGAAAAAAGACGCAGTTGGAAATGAATCATCAGAGCTGAATCCGTTCGCTAAGTTTGTCAAGGAGAATTACGGAAAACACAAAGGTCCAGGTGTTAAACACGGCGAGGTAGGTTCAAGTTGTATATTCACATGGCAGGTTTTCTTCCAATTTGGAGTTGATATTTAGGTGATGCGTATTCTGGCACAGCTTTATAAAGAGAAAAGTGCAACTAAAGATGATATCGGCGATACTAATGAGCAGGTGTCTCATGATATGAGCATCACTGAGTCTACTGAGCCTCTTGACATGAGCATACTTTCCATACATGATTAATGGCCCGGCTTCTAAAATAATAGGAATGGGATTGTCTTGAAAGCCTTACCTGCTTGATGTGTTCTCAAGAATTATCTTTTCTGCCTAGTATCCTTCAGGATAATTTTATGAATTGTATGAAATACATAGGAACAGTTACAGCTTGTCGTGGATCTCATATTTTATATGAATTACATTTTAAATGTTTCTTATATCGATATTGATTGTAATGTTTATTTGAGTGCTCATTTTATGACTATTTTGATAGTGCTGAATTCTACTACTACCCAACTTGAGTGAAGTCTTCCTTTTATTTGAACAATCGTTGTGAGAATAACTGTGTGAAGTATGAGTCGCATCGAAGGACGGGAAAATGCTTGATAGCGCTGGTCCGCGCTAACGAATACAGACTTGGGGGTCCACTGAAAATATCATGTTGAAATCCACATTCGTACATTTCATTTTGGCATGAATGCCTCACCGATGTCGAATATTTCGCATTACAGGACTTCCATTGACTTCGTCTTCTAGAACTACTATAGCACTGCCATCAGCGCACACATCCATAGTGACTTCATACTCGTCGTTGTCCACACTAGTCACTTTGTGCCACCTTTGACAATATTTTTATCATTTACGAAGTGTCCTTTTGAATTTGAACACTTACCCATCAGCATCAAGCTTCCAAACACTTAGGGTAGCTATTTGTGTGGTATTCTGAGTGACTACCCACAGATGACCTGGCCTGTGGAAAACCCCCATTACATGAACAACTCCTTTCGCATTCTCTTCTCCCACGGCAGGCGCAAATGGGAATTTCGATGGGATCGTGTGGATCTAGAATGGCAGATGCTTTAATTATCAGGTAGCGACTTAATATTACAAAGAAATGCTGACCACTTTACGACGCAGATCAATCGCAAAAAGATTCCCATTGAAACTGCGTTCTTCCTCAGATCCCGGTATTGGTTCACTTTCAAACGAGTATATGACGTCCCCTTCTCGCCATGGATCAGTGTAGAGGAAATAGCATTCGCCTTCGTAAGCGATGTCTGGAAAGAGATGGTAATGAAAACCGTTGCAAATCAGCATCGAAGACAACTGGTTGAACTCGACAAGGTATTAACAAGCATAGGTTCTGACCGCCGACCGGTCCTATCCTAATTCCTACGGTGTCGTAAGATTGTAGTCGAGGTCAAAACGTTACTGCTCTGGTTTTCGAGCACTACATTTGGATTGGAAACACACTACCGTCGTCCACCACCTCCAGGATCTAGTCTCGTTTTTTGGAAACGCCGAACGTAACCATGAACAAGAATTACAATGTTCTTGTCCTCGATCGGTTACTAAGTTCGAAGGCCTCAACTTCTATTCAGCTTCCCCACAGAATCGCACTGAAGCCTGAGTGCGTACTTGGCTTGTTAAACAACTTGATGCAGGCAGCCGAGCCAGCCCCTTAGTCTTCCGGACGGCTTAGTAACAACACATTAACTTCGGTGGAATAGAACAGTTGTCTTTTGCAATCGGGTACATATCCCGTTTTATGCCACGTACCATAAGCACGGCATCGCACTTCCAAGCAGTACTCGACATCCGTCGATTTATGGAGTTGAGAGATTACAGAGATCCTACTGAATATAACACGCTAATCTTGTATGTGTGTGTCGGCGTCTGTGTCAACGGAGAATTCAAAATTACAATCCTCTCCACCTAGAGCGTTTCAGTTTGTTAAAAGAACCAGCAGCGGTATGAGAACACTGACGGTAGATGAAAGAATAGGACTTCTCTCGCGGGGCGGGCCTTCTCGAAAACCGTTTTTTCACCTAGACTTAAAGGCACAGTTCGCGATAAAAACGGTTTCTGAGGTTCCCCCGCAGGAAGAATTTGAGGCCCCGCGTATACCATGTCTAGCACTATTAGGCGGAAAACGGCACAGTTAGGGAGTTATAAAGGCTCAAAGATTGGCCCGTGGTATCCTCGGACGAGTTTCACCGGCTGCACCGATCCCAAGGAAACCCAGGTAGAAAGTTCAAGCAACTCGTCGTGACCTATAGCGACAGTGAAAGACAGTTCTGTACAGTTCTGGCTTGATGTAGTCTGCTCTTTGCGCAGTTGCAACAACTGAAATCTCGTCCGCATACTCCTTCTCTTCCATGTTATTTCCGCCAAGACAATTTCGTCGAACCTCTATTTTCCCTACTTTTAGGGAGCCATATTTCTTCTCGAAATCGGCGAGTTTTCTCGATTTCTTCACTGCCGATGAGCTCGATCTAGACGTATTCCCAATCTATACTTCCGCTCTTCGAGTAAAAACGGGTACCCCAAAATTATCGTGAACTGTGCCTTCAAGGAGTTAACATTTGGAAGGAATGCAGATGGCTGGATGGAAATACTGAGGGTTGCTGGACCCTACTCCCAGTTGCAGTGACGTGCGCGGAACGAGCATAAACTGAGTAAAATTGCATAGCCAAGTGGAAAATGTGGGAAATGAACAAAGTTACCTAAACACGAGTACCATAACTTCCGTTCTACTGGAACAGAACGTCCAACTTTGGAAGATGCAGAAGGCAGACCAACTACAATAGGAAAAAAATAGGAGCCCAGCATGGGGTAATTGGATGGATTAAAATAATAGTCCAGGAAAGCAAAAATCACAGCCATAAACTAGAGAGAGGGATTAAAACTCCCGTTCACTTCATTTTAACTCATCACTTTTTTGACAGTACTCCAATTTCATGTTTTTGCGATTCCTTGAGGCAATGCCAACTCCCTCAAAAACTGTGTACGCTCAAGACGAACTAGTACGCTAAAAGAGGAGATACTCAGCGAAAAAGTAAGCGAGAATATCCTTCGTCTGTGCCATGTGCAGCTGCGCCCATGTACTCGATGCTAACAGAGATGGAGCTTAATCTGAGGAAAAATATTTCCTAAATATCTTACTTGAATATATTAAAATATCTTACTAATTCCACTTATACACAGACACTGTTCTTCTGTTTTACTAATTTTGCTCTCTCAAGGACTTTACTTTCCCACGAATGTTCTATTTTGCCATTCCAGAACTCTATCATTTCTGTGCTCACGTATGGTAGGGACATGGAGTAAGTGCATAAACTTTCGAATTCTCGCGTCCAGCCAGGGTCGCACTCTTTACTGCGAAGCAACTCTGATACTTCTGACCTACAGTTAGTTGTAAATCAGAAGACTGAATGGGGCGGACGAGCAGCTCAACACATGAGCTGGCTGAGGCGATAGTTAAATCACATACACTCCTTTGGCAATTGAAGGTGAGTTATGATGAGCCGAACTAGACGACATCATCAGCAGAGTCTCCACTAACATTCAGCGCCGGTCTTTGCTAGTTCCATGCCTTGAAGTATTTTCCACGTCTGAAGCTCCATGACCTTGTGACACCGAGACAAATAGACAGGCTAGTCTGCCAGTGTAATCGCCTTCACACATCTTACATGGAATGAGCTTAATTCCC
Source organism: Haemonchus placei (assembly GCA_900617895.1). Classification (NCBI taxonomy): domain Eukaryota; kingdom Metazoa; phylum Nematoda; class Chromadorea; order Rhabditida; family Trichostrongylidae; genus Haemonchus; species Haemonchus placei. Next base: position 4,058 of record UZAF01018359.1, on the reverse strand, counting down.
CCGATGATGCACAGTAGGCCTCTGATTCTATTCTTACGAATCAACTGCATGCCTACCGCCTGCATGCTTTTCGAGAAAAATGGAAAAATTTCAACCATCCGCACGAGATGTTTGAAGCGTAAACTCAGCCACATCGTGGAATTGAACTGCAATCAGTTCAATTCCAAGATGATGAAATGCAATCAGTTCATCTTGGAATTGAACTGATTGCATAACATAGAAAAGCATGCAAAATGGAATCTTTCAATAGCTTTTGATTGTTGGATNTCTTACGAATCAACTGCATGCCTACCGCCTGCATGCTTTTCGAGAAAAATGGAAAAATTTCAACCATCCGCACGAGATGTTTGAAGCCACATCTTGGAATTGAACTGCAATCCTTTCAATTCCAAGATGAACTGCAATCAGTTCAACTTGGAATTGAACTGATTGCATAACATAGAAGAGCATGCAAAATGGAATCTTTCAATAGCTTTTGATTGTTGGATCGTGTTCAACACTCCTCTAGCGGTAGTAAAGGTTCCGGCCAGGTAGTGGTCTTCTAGACCTTCAGCTCCCTTTCGAAGGAACTGTTTTTCTCTGACGGATTTTAAGAAGATCTCTCACTTCTGTCATTCTGACATGACAGATTCAGCTTTTAAAAGTGATCCTCTTGCTGACCCGTACGTGGCCTTTAACAGTAATCGTAAAAGGAGTGTGATGTTCCCGTTCGTAGATTCTGGTGATATCTGCTTTCATGAGAGCCCGATTCCACCCGAACCTGATTGGGGAAGGGAACTCAATCACATCACATTCAGCACATGTTGCCAGCTTGACAAATGGGTAAGCACTTTTCATTCCCCTCACAGTTGTGCGGAGAATAAGGTAATCATTTAGCCACAGACAGTAAACAAAAACATGTCTTAGCTCGATCTTTTATGTAACTATAGACCTGTAGATTTGATGGGTACAAAAATCAAGTGAAAATCCCGTTTAATCAGCTGAATTGTAAGTTATAGGGGACGGTGTAGTTCATTACAGTTACAAGGTGGCATACAGATTACTAATTCGGACCACCCCGGGCCTGCAATAGTGAAACGACCAGCATTACGTTTCCCACTACTGCGCTCACTTGTTTTTGAGTTGGACCAGGTCTGCCACCCAATCGAGAGATAGTTTGGACAGTGTCATGAATGGTTTCAAAGGGCTTACGAGTCCTCTAAGGGGCTCTTGCATCTACGTAGACATGCAAAAGAAGAACCCAGAGTAGAATGTAATGTCGATATTCCCGCTAATTCTATCCCTTCTGTTGCTCTTTTATCATATAGCCCACCTCAGTGGGAGTGGTATCATGTGTCTTCGCAAGTACCGCCCATCCTTCATTTCTTCGCAGCAGCGGAGCTCCAGTTCATGTCTGAGCGTAAATAAGAGCATGAAAAGCTCAGCAAATTTCCAAGACCCAATCTCCTTGGATAACGATGAGCAATGAGAGAGCAAGTAGGATGTTCCCAGAAAACACGTGCGAAGTGGAATTGTTTGCAAGCCCTCAGCTCTTCTATTTTCTTTATGAACAGGTATCGCACACTATTACGACAAACAAGGTTTTATTTTCCTGTCAGCTGGCAGGCTATGCCATAAGCGGCTGACCATCATCCCCAACTGCTATTCTACTTATCCGAAAGAGTCCTACTCTAGATGTAGCCGGTTTCCTTCGCCGCAACTCCATGACGCTGGAGACATGTTTTAATTCTAGAATTGTAGAAAAATTACGTAAAATAAAAATAGTGTTCCGGAATGAAACGGCTAGGGCTCACTGGCTGGTAGGATTGGATAGAGTATGTGTCATGCCAGCACGTCTCCTACTTTGACGATTTTCCTAATTTTTTCCCCTCTCGGTAAAAACGTTAGAGCCCATGACTTCTGTGATGCTGTCAACAAAACAAATGTAACACATCTTCTAATTCCCTCTATCAAGGGAATTAGAAGATGGAAAGATTTTGGAAATAAAAACCTACCAGTATGTGCAATGTCAATAAATTTTCCATGGAATTGCAATTCCGACACACGTATCCCTTGCTCGGAGCACGCCACCAAAGTGAATCCTTTCTCGCTTCTTAAATTACCAGTATCCCTTGTACCTTATGGTATAGTGAACGACTGATGTATGAAGGATCACAAGTGTCCAATAAGACGACAAATGCTTACCTCATACACCTATATTCCTTCATGCCATTATGTTGCTGCCAGTTATCGAGCACTTGGATTCTATCCAATTCTTGAACTTTCTTCTTTTCATGATCCAGTTTCATGTGTAATACCTACATAAAGCTTTACATTT
>UZAF01018358.1:12193-33873 GCA_900617895.1 Haemonchus placei | reverse complement strand
CTTCGCCGCACAAGTTGCCGCTTGCGTCCTCGGGCGCATGCCACATACACGGGTTTGTCTCGTGATCTAACCAGGGAGGGGTAGTCTACTTATCTTGGAACTTTAAATGGAGACCCAGATGAATCGATAGAGTTCTGAATGCTGTTTACGAAAATGGAAATTAAAACTGCAAAATGGTTCTCCTTAAAAAGTTATGGGGGCCCGCATTTCGCTCGACAGTAGTATCAACTGGAATTGCGAACTCGTCGCTTCCACATCAAACGCCCACGGGACCTAGTGGTAGTGGTCTCGCTTCGTGGGCGTACAATGATCGGTCCTTCCCCGCCATTGTCCGCACTTTTGCAAAGTGTTCTTTCATTTTATCAAAGGCTCTCTAAACGTTTTCTGACATTTCTTTAGACAATTGATACTACTGTCGAGCAAAATTCGGGCCCCCTTAACTTTTTAAAGAGAATCATTTTGCAGTTTTAGTTTCTATTTTCGTAAACAGCATTCAAAACTCTATCGAATTATCCGGGTCTGAATTCAAAGTTCCAAGATAAGTAGACTACCCCTCCCTGGTAAGTGGGCTGCGTTGCGTGGAACGTGTGCGGCGTGAACTAGTTTCTTGACGATAGAGTCGGACGTTTCCCGGAAGAGTCGGAATTCGGGTGTGCTGCGTCCCGTGCGTCCGTGGAAACTAGGTCACGGCGCAGCCGTCGCGTGCTGCGCGTCACCATGCTGTCAAACGTTGCAGTTGTCATTTGAGATTTGGTACACCCCCCTCGGAATTTAGCTCACCAGCTAACTGAAGTCCTCCAATATCGGTGGCGGATCACGTAAGCCTGTGTTGTTGAACTAATGTACCCTATCACTGATCACCGAGCATCGTATTTATCGCTTAATGAGCTGGTAGTAATTCTGCAGCAGAGTCAAAGGTGCGGCGATAGATGTGGTGCTGGCCCCTGAAGAGGCTTACCCTTTAGTTCGCTCTAAAGGTAGTAAGGCTCAATCTGGCATGGTCAAGAGCCTTCTCGAGTACCGTACTACCGGTCATGGATGAAAAGCAGTTCAAAAATAGTGTAAAAAGTTTAGAACAAGAATTGATTGACCTGGTCTGAAATTTCTGGGCTCGAACTCTATGCATTCAAGGGATTATGCTTATCCATCACACTACCGAAACTCCTATACCGTTCTTTTTTCAAAGTGATGATTACCGTAGTCTAGCATTATTCACGCATGTAATGAAGTTGAGATAAGCAAAATAGTGTCAAGCTGTACGCCATCTTGTTTTATTTACTTTGCCTTGTTCTGATGAAAATGGAAAAGTGAGGGTATTTGGTACTGCTGGTACTTTGGATAACTACTGCGCTTAAAGTGGTAGATGCGGATCCAAGTTCCATCTGAACCACTTCTGACCATAACCAGCATTCCTGTCCAGGTTTTTTTTTGGTAAACCGAGGCTTTGCTATTCGATCATAGTATTTTACTCCAATCATTCGCTCCAACCATTCTTGAGCTCTGTCACCCGAAGAGAGCAAAAAATTTGTGGCTATGATGACCCATGGGTCTTTTACTGCCGAGCATGATGGCTGTATTGCATCGCAACCTCGCAATGAAGTTTAGATCCTTCTCTCGTGTGTTGTGTTCAAAATTCAAGTAGCAAAGTTTTCCACGATTTCAAGGTGATCACCTCAAAACCGTGAAGTGATGTGCGCTTCGTATGCAGCATGAATTTGGGACCCACTCTCCGTCCGAGCTTCGCATCTAAAAAATTCTATGCTTCGAGTCCTTCACTGAAGGGCGTGGTGCAGTGGGATCGAAATTGTCGCGTCGCGGGTAGAGGGACGCCGCGCCCCAAGGAATGTAGCAGAATGCAGCAGCAGGTAAGAAATACGGGGATAAAAGAGTTAACAGTTGAATCATGTTAATGATAATCAAAACAATGATTGCATATCGATAGAGTTGTATAAAGAACGCTGGAGCTATAATAACGGTGAAGCGAATGGTCCGCGACAGCCGCGTGCGCGAATCGATTACAGGAGACCGTTCCTACTGTCCGTCTCTCGGAACGGTGTGACTGTGGGTTAAAGCGGGCAATGAGCAATCAGATTTCAAAGTTGGTGCTTTACTGATTTGGGGGAGAGGGACGAGGTGAAGCCTCATGTCAATTATTGCGATCAGTGAAACTCGATGTTTCGAGTCCTCCACTGGTGAATTGCACGCAGACTCGTGCGCTTCTGTGGAATCTCTAGTCTCGCATTGGGCTCTCATGCTAAGACGCCGATCATCACTCGAAAATGGCCCGTCTTAGTCGCCAAGAACGGCATCAGATTGAGACAGAAGCCACAGTCACTGTATGTGGTGTTAATGCGTGATTGATAATTGACTGAATGATTATTTTCCTCTTGAAAGCTTCTGCAATCCGGAAAGCGCTGCTTAGAAAAGAAGCCCGCTTCCTTTTTAGCACCTACCTTTTACCTTTTATTCCACTTGCCATTTTTGCGTAGCAAGTGGTGTCCCTTCATTTTTCCTTCTGCGGCGTCAACTCTTTTCTTTGTTGCAGGTGGTTGTCGTGGCAATCAACTAGGCACAATCGTGAAGGAGCACTGCTAGAAAGATTAATTGCTTTTCTTTGACCACAAAGGAGTTTCTCAACTTGTTGCCCTTGAATTCTACAGTTGTCGCCCCTACTGAAGTAAGGTTCTCAGTGTACGGACCTATTTTCCTAGGCCACCAGATGAAAAAGAGCTTACTATTGTTGGTATCGAAAAAAGGTGGAGGTCTTAGGGTCATCTTGTTTCTCTGGACAAACTCGTAAATTCTATCCTACTCCCATATTCGATGACGATGAAGTTCGAAAACAGCATTAGAATAGCACTTCTAAATTATGCCGACTCGTTAGCTTCCCGTGTTGTATGAGACACATCCTTGGCGCTGGTTCTCATCCCATCAGCAGAAGGTGGAGTTGTTCGGGGATTATTTTCTTTTACCCATTACTATGAATGGATGATATGAATTAGTTTATAGCCCATAATCAGTAATGGCCAAGGGGTTTACTGCATGATAAGCTCGAGACCTTAATTTCTTCCTTGATGGCGTTCAGAGAGATTAATCGAAAACTGCTACCAGGATACTGTTTATTGCCTCATAATAATTTAGTGACGTGAGGCGTTGATATAAGCAGGTTTATGAATCCAACGAATTTGTGGTGACCCTGGAAAAGCTTATCCACTCAAATGAATACTGAAAGGGTTGAGAGGCAATGAGATAAATGAGATGTCTGTGTGGCACATATTGTGGCATTTCAGCTTGATCTCAACCAGCTACTTGTAACGGAGTTTTTTTCAACGTACGTTGCAGTAGTTGTCGTTGTTTATGATATGGTGGCTTCCTAATCGATGATCTTGGATTCATGTACTTTGCTTGAGCAAACGGAAATCGGTGAAACCACAAACTGTTTAAGGATTCTTGTAATCTCATTTAATTGAACAACCGGCTGGAAAAATAGCTCTGAAGTTATGGCAACAACGTAAGCCCATTCCTGCAGAAGATCTTCACAATTAAAAGCGCAATCCACGCCAATTTCCGGGTAAGTGGTTTTTGACGAATTATGGAAGTCATAGTTCAGAATAAGCAAATATGGTGAAAAGAACCTGAAAATCGGCGTAATTAGAAAAGAAAAAATGTTCAAAAAAGTGATAAGAAAAGAGGCGGACGAGTATGTAACGACAAAAGTTGCGGGGAAAGGGTATTTGGACGAGCTGTCTATTTGTGTGTGCCAGTACGTACAGCTCGCTACAGTAAGTTGCCTACAAGCAACGGATGTATCAATACGCGATTAGTGAAGTTCTACAGCCCGTAAGGTACCGTGAAAACTGCTTTGCCTTCGAGTGTGTACGTTGGCTAAGCCGATATTGCGGCCCTTACTACGCCCTATCTATGCCGTTTTTCGACTCTACAGCGTCCCTTGTGCTATCCTCGGGGATCACAGGGTCGTCCTGTGAAGAGATATCAGAAACCATATTTATTGTGAGTTGTGCCTTTAAATGAACTATGCTTCTCCGTAACCACTGCACAGCTCAGTCTGTTTCAGTATTGAAAATCGACTGATTAAAATGTATTGGACTAACCTTGTCGCATTCTGTTTTTTGGGCGGGGATAGATTTTTAAAAAAGTTCTTTTTAAAGTACAGTCGAGATTAGAGTACAGTAGAGAATAGTTCCCAACAAAAGTAAGAGGTTCCGAGCGAAAAGAGCCTTGATGATTAATCCTGGCTACGTTTTCTGTTTGTTATGGATGGGATGAAGCACAATCCCTGTGCCACAGCTACTACTAATTTTTTAATCGCTCTCATATTAATTGATTTTGTGTGGGTATGGGCTTTAGCGAGTCCTATAGGGTTGAAGGTGTAGGCTCCACCTGATCTAAGCTCAGAGTAGAGCAAATTACTTCAATGAAATAGTCACGATGCGGTAGTAACTAACTTATCAAGCGCACTCCGATTCACTGTTAGGCTGCAATGGCGCCTCCTGACCTTTTCAACACTTCATGAATCCGAAATCATCCATTAAGATACCACTGTAGCACATTTAAGAGCTTCTCATGGTCAGAAAGAAAATTCCAGTGACAAGTAGTTAATTGACACCAAAATGTACTCACATAGACATCGGTTCTTCATGCTGTACCGTTTCGGTATTCACTTACTCGGATTGGACTTTTTCAAGGTCCGCTTGAAATACGGCGTTTTGCTATTAAAAAACGCCCACGACAATCAAAAGGTTCTGGGGTAGTATGCAATATTCTCGACAGTTGTAGTGATTTCCGAACACCGTTTTCGAATGGCTTCAGTGAAGAAAATTAGGAACTCAAGCTAACGATAAAATAGCACCCGTCTATCCCCCTGGTTTTAAAGCATAACCTTCTACCAACAACTCCGTTTCTTTTTGTTCATCGAGGATATAAGATCTGAGGGAAAGTCGGTCCTGTATGAGAAATGTGCCTCCGTATTAAACATGAATGAGGAATCGTATTGGCGTATTGGATACGTATGTGGCCACAATGCCTCATGGTGGTTAGCCGATTTTCAAGTCAGTTTTACCCAGACGAGTCTGGTACCGATTTAAGACCCGGAGGATTGGTGGGCTCGAATGCCTAGGCGGATCCGATCCGGGACTCCAACCCGTGACCATTCGTGTGTGATAGTGATACTTGCCACTATACCACTTCCGCTCTTACTATTCATACGAAAAAATATAGTGAAGAAGTGTGGATATGAAGCTCATCTTGAAAACTAAAAACTATTCGAAAACTATTTGAACAGTAACAGGAAATGGAACAAACGTGACCGTAGCAGGGGCTCGGTGTCAGCTCAGAAGTTTCGCCCTAACTCTGGCTATAAATAGGAATCCTAAGATCGATGATATCATTCGTTCTAGTGCGTCATAGTTCTGAAAGCAGCATCCAGTGTTAATAAGGAAGTGGCTGGTTTTCATTCGATCTATACGACATTCATTAAATTTCTAAGAACTTTCTGAGAAATGCCATTTTCCCGAGCTCCTGCAGCCAACTCTTCATTTCTTCCCGAGGTTTCGATATCGTTGAAATGACAAAGGCTCCAAGAGCAAGTTTTGAACACTCAGAAAACTTCCCTGTTGTGAGACTTACAAGGCATTTGTTTCGGGTCTTGATCAAATGAGCCGGGCACATTATGAGATAATGTGATGACTGTTGGACAAGGGTGGTTACTGACAGAATCCCTCGGGATGGTCAGACGTCTGCACGACAGTTCTGAAAGAAAGGAATGCTTCCTGTCCCTCGAGCGAGGACTGAATCACTCTGGCTCGCAACAAAGACGAATGAAGTCCGCTTGAGAGAATCGATGATCAGCTGGACAACAGGTGAGGTGGTGTCTTGAAAAAGTAAACTAGAGTAACCTATTAACGTGCTAGGACCTCATGGAGTAAATCACATTCTAAAACCCAGATGAGAAGTAGATGCTCATTCGGAGGCTAGGATGGCAATCATTCTCTACTATGGACAACTCCCTCTTCTCCCGAAGCCTGAATACTACAAATATTCTTCCGATTCCTTCCTTATTTCCCATTTACAATGAAATGCTACAAATCTTCTTCTTATTCGTTCTGGTGGATTGAATTCGTTGTTTTTTCATACTTGAGCTCGTTTATGAACAGGTGCTGCAGAAGTGATATGAGCACATGCCGGTCATGCCGTGATTGCAACATCTGGGTTCATGGGTTATGCTGAACTTACCAATCCAACTTCCTATAAACAACCCACCCACTGAGTTTCGAACATCGAGCGAATTTCGGCCGGAAGATAAAAAATCTTCTGCTGTTTCAATTATGCAAAGTCCAGTCTGAAGACAGCTGACGCCACACAGGCCATTACCTTTATCATTGCCCTAAAGTGAGCTCATCTTCAATCCTAGATAAATCTAAGTCAAGGGTAGTATTACATTTGGAAAGTAGTTGCATTGCGTGCGGCTCGAACTTACATGACTTCTATCTAATGAAGAGTATTTTATTTGAGTCAAGAAATCCCATTACTTGGAAGGAGATCTGGTAAATGACATTGACGCCGCCAACAATATGTAAGTAGCTTCCCGTGTGAGCTGCCAAGAGTATTGCTGAATACATATGACTCTCCATTGATTCCCGACAATGAGAATTTTCTTTTTTTTTTGAGTGATTTCGAAGTTCTCCATCTATTTACCCATATAGGCCTTTCCAAAGTTGAATTATTGAACGTTTCAAAACGGAATTGAAAGGGAAGTGCATCACCTCCAAAGGGCAAAACCTTTAATATTTATCACTATCTATCTTTTGGGATGGGGTAATCGGCCGACTTCGAAGGAATTGGAAGCTTGGTTGGGCTCCTGCCCACCAAGCCTCCCATATCAGGGTTTCGTTAATAGGTTTCACACTTCACCGTCAGTCCGGATGTCTGGTAATGGCGTCACTCGATGAGTTCGAAAAACGGCAGTTCTCAGTGCCACCATTCTCTATTATCTCAGAAAACCATTACCTAAAGAATGCAGAATAAGGAGATCTTGGTGTCAATCAATTTCTTTTCGGGATGCGCCCCCGCATTCGACTTGCATTCGGAATTGTGGGGACCTTTGGAATGCGTATGAGGTCTATACAGTGACGTGCTACGGCAAGCCCGATGTACAAGGGTGCTTTAATGCTCCTAGACAAGCCTAATACAGATAAGCCGACCCCGAATGGATGGAGGGGTTGATTGTTGTGCGAATATCAATCCAGGATCCCTCTGAGTTTGCGTGGGTGATAAAGCCCCACTTGCCATGACATCACATTCACCCAGTAAACCATTACTTTGGATTTAAAATTGCGCTTCCAAGGCTATTTTTGGGACTCCAAACTCCCTCAGCCATCTGGTGAAGACTTCTGAGCTTTATTTGTTTTTTGACAGTCATCAATTGGGTATACTATCGGTTCGGTGCCATGTCCTTTCACTCTTCTTGGGAAGTTTCATACCCATTGACCGACCTTACTACGAGCAAAGGTCTATTTAACTCAAGTTACCACAACTATTCCATAAGTGCAACTACATCCTATGCCCCTGAACACATTAAGTCGTTTTTTACCTGCCTACGCACCTCATTATCTTTTTTGGTAGCTATAATTGGTACTTTTGCATCCGCTCCATGCTAAAAGTAATGGTGATGATTATAGAGTTTTATGAGAACCACGGAACCTTCACACATCGTATTTCCTCTCAAACGAGCCGTAGCTAATCCAATTCACCGAAAATAAATGGAAGTACTAAACGCGATTCCGATTGGTGTGGATCCAAGAGATAATCGTTGACTGAATGGTTCTGAGAAAAAAAAGAGAAATGAATAGACGAAGGTATAGCTGTTGGCTGTAACATGATATATGTGTCCACAGCCTCCTGTCCACCGATTTGTTCTGGAAGTATGGGGCTATGATGCTCGGTTTTCAAGATTCCACTACAGTAGTAGTAGTGTGGGTCTGTAAGTGGAGTTTTAAATAGTGCTCTGACAAGTGGACCGGTGATTCTTACGAGCTTCGAAGCTCAATCGCTGAAACGCCGTAAAGCCATTAGGCGTTTATAGTCTTTTTCATCGCCCTTTTCTTTCGAGCTCTTAGAAGGACCACCCTGCAGAGCAGCGATATAACACTTTTTTCCATGGTATTCGTAGGCGCTGATTAATTTCATGTTTAGCTCAGTGGCTCAGAAAACATCGTCGACGTCGTCGTCGGCAATTCGCACCTCCCCTTTCACGGCCAGTTAATCGCCCCGCTCCCTCCTCCTCCTCCTCATCGCTGCCGTCAAAATGCTTTCCACTCTCTTAGATTTACATCTCGTTCTTATACTGGAAAACACTATAATTCAGTTATTTTGATGGCCTTTGGGCTTTTTAGACTGAACTCATAAAAGCCTGAACCATAAAGAAGGAGTTATTGTGTCGGTACTTCAAAAGCTTTCAAAATTCTGATCTTTTTAATCCTTCCAGCTGAATGAATTTGGCAATCAAGCTGAAAAAGGTCCATTTGAGAGAAATTCAGCTGAATTGAGTTTTTCATTGATTTTAAAATGCCAATGAAGTCATTTCATGGCTTAATCAACCTTTTCGCTTGGTAGCCCTGATTTCCAGCTTCATTTACTGCCCACTTTCTCAGTCTAAGCATTCATCGACCAACAAATCCTTTAGAATTCTATGGCACTTGGCGAAATTGAATTGATGTGTCAGATGTGTGCCCTTTATCCCTCTCGGCTTCTTTCCAATCCATTTAGACTTATTGAACATCACTTTTTCCAACTATTTCGACCTTATCAGTTGCCGTTATTCCTCCCTTCCGAGCATATCCAAGCTCCCATTTGCAGCTCATCAGGTGCCTACACCAATAGAGAAGGATGATAAGAGGAGTTCTGTGCAGGAGGATCCGGAATTCTGTCCTGTGTTCGCTCCTGAACAGCTTTTGGGTGGTCTTAAAAGGGGGTGAACTCTGAATCTCTCGTTTTTTGGTGAGATCGGAAGGCCAGTGGTTGCTGGGGAACAATAGGTGGCGTAACGGCTAAATAGATTTCTTCCTTAATGGGATTTGGCAAGAAAAATAGCCTTGTGAACATGTGCTGTCGTCCCCGCTGTCCATAACTACCTGGGTAATGCCAAACAACACCGGATGGCTATTGTTCATCATCCGTTTTGCTCTCCATTAGTGAGGCGGCATCGAGACCAAATAATGCCATTGGAAGGGGGTTCATTAGTATTTATTGCTAGCATCGTGCCTCAATGCCTCCTAATCCATCATCATTTGGCGGAACAGCATCGCTAAATACACTCCCATTCCTTCGAGGGGATTCATCCATTCTATGTTCCCCACAACCGACTCGTCACCCTTTGGCACAGCTCATTACTATTTATCGGTGGGCGGCGGCTACGTTGATATCCCGCTGTTTTCTTCTAGTTGCTCACAGCATTCAGCTGTTCCATGAATAGAGTATGAACAAGTGGCAAGTGAATAGCCGTCAAGGAAAAGCCCTAAAAAGTTTTCCCTGAGCTATTTTCTTGCCTATCACGTCTCCGGGTTAGCGATGTTTCATACCAGTATTTCTAACTTTACTGACCCATTCTCGTCTTACGGGTTGTCAGCTCAGAGTGCACACTTCTCATATTTCTTCGTTTCCTTGAAATCAGATATTTCGGGTGTGGAATGAAACTTATTATCACAATCTATGAACCGAACAATGGGCTCTCGGTCCTTCTTTGACAGGAGGCCGATGAAGACCATTTTCCAGGTCGATCTATAGGTGGGTAGAGTCACTAGCCACGTAGCTACGGCAAAATTGATGATCTGACAGTTCGACTGACAGGACGGCTAGCAGTGGGGAAGATTTGGCAGAGAGAGGGAGCCCCGAACGTTCCTCAAATTATTCTTGATCTGGGACAAAACTCCTTTGACAAAGAGGCTTGCTCTTTGTAGTTGTCGAGTTTAGGGCTTATTGGATTGTAAAATAGATTTATTACTCCAACATGTCGACGGATGTTGTTGAATAGCTTCTCAGCATGAGCGGTGAGGAAGTATTCAGTAGCAGGTACCACTTTTATAGATCCTCTCGAGTTTTGACAGAAACTTCGGGAATAGTAGAGTGAGCTCTTTGCTTTTCCCTTAATAAACCTTTAGGATCTTCTTTGACATGAAGGTATAGGTAGGATGTATTTTCAAAGGCAATTTCGTGTAGAATAGCCTCTCTGGCATTGGTTACTCTCATTTACTCTTATCAACTTAATCTTAGGGGATATGGTTAGATGTATGCCTCTCCAATATTATGACAGTCACACCATAATCCGCTTTGGGAGGTGTGCAGGGGCGAATACACTACAATCACGGCCACTGCCCTCTTTACATCCAACTAATTATGCTTCTAATCCAGCTGTCTACCTCATACCTCGCCCGTCGTGTTTCAGCTACAATTTCACCTTATCCTTTTCAGTAACAACAGATCCTAACTTTCACCTGCATTACGTCCCCACTGATTAGCCTGTTACTCAAAACACACCACCCACTCGTCGGATCTGCAGGCGTTATGGGGTGTCGGGTTACAAAAAAAAACCGAAAGGGGATTAGTTCCAACAGACAGGGTCTGAATTGGAGTTTTTAGATGTGTTCCATCACTGACATAGTCTTTAATAGCTCTATTCCACGCTATGCTGTTTTTGAGGAGCGGAATGGGGGTTTTTGCGATAGAACAAATGTCTAGTAGACATGAGCTGGGAGGAATGATAATCGAGAGACAGGCCTGTTTATAGGAGACAGGCCTAAACAAGACCTATCTTTAATAAACAATGAACGAAAGTCAGGAAGAATGACGGGTTTCAAGGCCTTTTGTTTCTTGAAAGGATATTTATTGGCATGCCCTATGGCCACAAAATTCGATAAATGTTTCGCCTCTCATGTCATTCTTTATTGCTACTCCTTAACAGATTTCTCTCTCCTCCATCCTGGCAGCAGAATCTCGCTTCAATTGTTTTTTTCCTACTTGAGAGCCTTTTTTCCAAAATCACTACCACTGTAAAGTGTCGTTCGAGCCTTTTTTCATGGTTCAAAGAGGCTGTTAACAGACTTTTCTACTCATGTGTAAAGCGCCATGGTTGAAAATAGGAGTTCCTTTGAAGCACCCTCTGGAAAGTTTTTTGATTCACCTTCACGTTACGGTAAGGGCGGGGTCAAAAATCCATATATACAACGCACAATTTGGATGTAAGGATTTGTGATGAAAGGCCTGACATGTCCCTTGGGCCATATCCACTTGGGGGATGTTGGAGAGGTAACAGTAGAGGAGGAAGGACTGTGGATGGAGTGGATGTGAGAAACACGGTACGTTGTAGTACTTGGCCACTTTTCATCCATCTGAGGAAAGGAGCCTTTCTTAAGGAACCGCCTTCTGGATATGGTTGAGACCCCGGGCATCCCTTGGCTAGCTATGGGTAGAGTTGAGCATGAGTTTTCGAAAATAAATTTCGAAATTGCCAACGAAGCCTTCTAATCATCAGCTTCATGAGAGTCTCACGTACCACCTTCCCTAATAATTTCTACGTTCTCGTGAGCATGGGAACGAAATACACGGGCTTCATTAATCCGGATTTCTCCCATATCTCTTCCGCAGGCTAATATGAATTATTGAGTCGGATTGGATTCGTAGTGGGTCTTCGCCTGCTTGCATATTCTGGAAGGCGTAAACTTGTGAAGAGCTCGTGACGTTTGCTGCCGTTCCACTACAACGTCCGCGTCTTTGAAGCTATTCAAACTTTCCTTTCCAGTTCCTTGAATTCACTTTCTGCGGAAATATCACGTGATTATCGGAATAGGCACCTTAGCCGTATCTACGCAACAGCTCACAGGATATTTATTCAAGAACAACGACTTACTTGAAGTATAACGACTTGCACTAAGCCCATGGCTCCGTCGTTTTTCTCAAAACATCGGCATACGCAAGTATCGCGATCTCGACTACCTCTCATTCTCTACGTCACCTCCATAGTAAGTCCATTTTTTAACCATTCCTAACCATTTTCTATTTCGATTTTATTTGATTCCTACAGAAATAGAGCATGAGAAGTGCTGTAGAAAAACAATCAAAATCTAAGCCTTAGAGACATTCCTAAGGCACAGTTCGCGATAATTTTGAGGTACCCGTTTTTATTCGANAAGCGGAAATATAGATTTGGAATAGTTCTTCGGTAGCGAAGAAAGTGAAAGAATTCGCCAATTGTCTAACTAGGTTATCTAACTAGTGAAGTTCTGTAATAAGCGCACCTACGAGTGCATAAATAAATAAATTTCGAGAAAAATATGGCTCCTCAAAATTAGGGAAAATGAAGGTTGGACGAGATTGCCGTGACGGAAATACCATGGAGGGGCTTTTCGGACGAGATTTCAATTACTGCAATTGCGCAAAGAGCTGACTACATCAAGATAGAACTCTACAGAACTGTCTTTCACTCGCTATGGGTCATGACGAGTTGTTTGAACTTTCTACGTGGGTTCCCTCGTGATCGGTGGAGCCTCTACAGTGCCGGTGAAACTCGTCCGAGGATACACACGCGCCAATCTTTGAGCCTTTATAACTCCCTGACTAGGCCATTTTCCGACCTAATAGTGCCAGATATTGTGTACGCGGGGCCTCAAATTCATCCTGTGGGGGAATCTCAGCAACCATTCTTGTCGTGAACTGTGCCTTTAATTAGATGTAGTAAACGAAAGCTTCAAACCCACGTGAGCTGGTAGAAATACTTAGATTCTGTGAGGTATGCCCGTTATCAGTTTTTCCTTATAGAAGTGCTAAATTTTATTACCAAAATATCGGTGTGCTGAGAGTTGTTTATCGGTTTATGGTTCAACCGGGAAATGAAATCCCTCCTCCTCATGTCGGAGTAGCTCTTTTTTGAGCTCTGCTTTTTCGAATCCCACTCTTGCTCATCAAAACTGCTCATGGAATGGGAAAAACCAGGCCGTCAACCCATTTTGAGCTTTATGGATTGCAGTATGAATGAGAATTGGAGCACATTTTGTAGTCAACAATGAAACGTCTTTTTGCAGCTACTGAAATCTCGTGCGAACACCCCTATAGTCGCCATAATCTCGTACACTACTGGAAATTGAGTATTTCCAAGAAGTCACCGGTTTAATATTCTGCACTAACGTTCTCAAACTCAAAAACGGTACCTAGAATTGACGCAAACTGTACCTTTAGGTGTTACCATGGTATTTTTGTAGGGCGCTTTTTATAATCACTCACAGAACTAGTCTATTAGTGCGTACTAACAAAAAATGTAAGGGGCTACCCCTTTACCAAGCCACATATAATACGGCCCCAACCAGCCATCGCATGTACGGCGCATCGAAAAAAAAAACTTGTCAGTAACATCGGCTCGTAGTAGCTCTGTGTAGATTCATAGATCACCATTGCACTCAACCCTTCAAGGTTACTGGTGACCCGCACTTGGTTGAGGGAGGTGACCCATTCTTCTTCGGAAGGAAACTGTCGAGAACTTTCCTATACCTCACTAAGTTGTAAAACACCTGGGAGAACGGAGAAATTTCAATTTCGAGATTGGAAACGAGCTTTTTCTGATTATTGAATACAACTAGATCTTGTATAAAAGTATATGTTTGCCATCCTTTTGATTTTCATGGAAATGAACTTTGCTATTGAATTGTTTGAGTTTATAACTTCTTTTTCTTTGAAATAAAAAACCTCAGTTGGCATTATTACCGGGTTATGTTAGCGGTTTCCTTCAATTATGGTAATCAGGACAACATTCAATTCAGTTAGTGTACCACTTGCATTTTTACGCTTGTAGCTATAAATTCGCACTTCTGCTGAATAGCGGAACCGATTGATGACAAATTAAATTGTCGGAAAAGTATATTACGACAAACAGTTCATTTTCTTTAGTTCCTCCCTGCTCATGAAGCTGAAGGTGTTAATCCGAAAAGAGATAGAGAAATGCGGGCACAGGTTATCAGTCATTCCGGAGTGCGCCATGCACTGAGATCACATTAGCTTTGAGACGGGCGGGAATGGGTTAGTGTCGAGTGGCGCCGCCACCATACGCAAGTTGCGGAAATCAGATCCTGGATCGACGTTCGTTTAGGCCAGCTGAGCCTTTGCTTCCTTTGTACTCACCAATACTTTAGTCAATTCATGCTAAGTTCACCCAAAGGACATAATCGCCAACTTGCAAGACGCCTTACCCCCAAAATTCATTGCCTAGGCCAAATATGTACCAATACGTCATTCTGTGATTCTGAATGTATGGAGGTGGCCTCCGAATGGGCACAATGTGTGAGCTTAAAGCATACCTTTTAATGTTTCATTAGAGAAAGGGTACTGCCCATTTAGAGCAAAAAAACGAGAAGTTCCCGGGGAAAAGTTTGTAATTGAGGAGGATTAATGGTTAGCTCCTAGAAAGCTCAGGGAGTGGTTTGAAATTGTTTTCATTCATAAATTGCGATGAAGCTAACAATAGGTCATGGCGCTTGACTCAAGAATGCTTTTTACTGCTTTAACCATAACAAATTTCTTGCATGACCGGTACGTAGCGGGGATTTTGGAAATGTTTAATGAGAATCTAAAAGGGTGAGGGCTTTGTTCACGATGAGAATGGTTCCTGAGATTTCTCTCTAGAAGGAACCTGTGACACTGAAGAAACACTGTCACTGTCTTATCAAAAACGGTCTAGATAGAGCGAAATAAGGAACCCCAAACCAGCTCAGCCGACGTACACACCGAAGGCGGACGAGTCCTCACGGCATCGTGCCGTGCAACTTTTATCGTCACATTTTCGTCCAACAACTAATCTTACGACTTCCTTGCGCTTGATTTTCTCTCAATACACCGATTTTCGCGTTTTCTTCATCAATTTTGCACTTTTTACCCCATCGCATGGTAGGGCTCTACCCACTACAATGTCCTCAAGAAAAGCCATGTAGGGGCTGACAATGCTCACGCAAGATCTTTCGTCGGAGCTCATACGTCGGCTCATACTCAAATTTATGATAAATAAAATTAACGTCGTTTAAGGTAGGGAAGTTCATAAGAACTTTTTCTGAAAGATGAATTTCTCAGACCGAAAGGTGCAGTAATATATCCCGTTAAGTTAATGGCCCCTACCAACTGGAAAATATGAAGTCTGTTTTGAAAGGCTGCAATCGTAGGGGAAGTGTTTTCGAAAAAAATGGTTTGAGTTCGTTTCAAGCGTTTCGAATCATTGGCATGTCTAGATTTATCCGTAAACATTTATCGCCTGAGCTCCGATGCCTCGAGGAACTCTGATAGACTCCCAGCCAAGGTTACTCAGGTAGTAAAAGCCAGAATTGATTAATTTAGCCCTCATCCACAGAGATACTTGGTTTGGGAACTACTAGCTCGCTACAGGTAAGGTATCCGTATCGTTCATTTTAAACTGAAAGGGGAATCAAAGCAAATGGCAATTAGCCTGTTTACGAACTAGCTTTTGTTTCTCCATTTGATGAAATATATCTGCCTTCAAAGTGAGGAGATGGTGTAGTGGCAAGTGGCACATCGCGCATGCATGATACGAGTTCGAATCTCGTATCGATATCCGTCTAGGCTATCAGATTATAGGATCAAGACTCCCATAACTGATAGCGTAGCGGAAAGTGAGTTCATGAGTGGGTACAAAGAACACAGGGTATGTATTATACATATTTTATTAATTATATATTAAATTATATCATGATTGAATGAAGGGGGAGGCCAGGGCAAGTCGGCCAGTGCCGATACGATGGGCGCTAGTTGCAATGCTAGGCCAGTGAGAGAACAGCAACGGCAGCAGCAGCCCGGTAGTCGGTAGACGGTTTGTTTTATAGCGGTCCCGTTGAACGTCGCAGGCGTGATTGAGGAGCGTTCTCGTTCATGCGGGGAGTATACGACAAGGCCAAGCAAGCCTTTCATCCCTCCGGGGTCGGTTGGTTGCTACCAGTCTCGTCTGGGAGGATAAAAACACTGACTTGTACAGTGCTGGCCGCCACGATTCATTGGGTAGGTCACATACGCATTCAATAAGCCACACCAATTCTGAATGAAGGTCGAATTCTTCAGGCAGCATTGATTAACGCTGCGAGTCTTCACCCTTTAATACTTTTGTCCGCCTTCAAAGAATCCCTCTTCAAGTTTCTAGGCTTCAGCACTTTTTTGCGTGAACGCCCAGCTCATTGAGTACCCTTCAAGCAAAAACCTGCCTCAAAAAGGTAATTTCGGGATGCCCTTTGTGAATTGGAAAGCGGAAATGTGGCGGGGAATAGTGCGTCGGTGGAAAAGAAAACGAGAAAGTTCTCCCACTTCTCGAAAAAAGGCTCCCAGAAGAAGTAAAAATACCGGTTGTTCGAGATTACTATGACGGGAACAGAAGGGGTGGTCGACGAAATTTCAACCGAATAGCATTAAAAGATTGACAGATCTAGCCAAAAATGTCGATCTCAACAAGCTTGAGCTTCCACCATGGGTATCCCTTGTGAATGTAGGAGCGTTCACGACGCCGTCAGAACTCGTCCATCTTTGGCTTACAGCCGTTACAATCTTCAAGCCTAATGCCGTATTTAAGCCATTTTCGAACCTGACAGTGGATTCACTGTGTTATATCTCGGGAACCATTCACTGCGAACTCACCTTTGAGAAATAGAAGACAGGCTTTGGGAAAGATGTCGCAACACAGGTCAGAACCCAGTGAAACGCATTACTGCTGTTTCCTATGAAGAATCTTCTTCTCGAGCAGTTAAGAAGTAGATTTTGGAACCTATCAGAAACCTTCTGCCTCTCAGAGTCCCATAACAGTCGAAGACTCAATTGGGGTGTTTTTTGCTGTTCAGTGTTTGACCACCGTCAACTCTGCCCTGGCTAAATTCTAAACCAGAGTAAATCAAACGACAAAAACTTCTTACACAAATCCTGAGTTCCTCGGTAGGGCATGGTCAACAAGCTCAGAATATAAATAGAAAATTCCATGCACTTTCAATAGGGACCGACAGGCTACGTTGATATTGGAATACTATATACATAAATATATGCAATCAGATAATACTCTAATGCTGTGCCGTACATTGTGTATAGCATGTTTCGAAGGAATTTCTGCACCATTTACCAGCTCAACATTCAGCCGTCAACCAATGAATTAGTTATCGTCGGGGTAATTGAGGTTGTGGCTTTTTTAGCAACCGGACATAATGTTGAAGTCGCCGAGCCGATAGAAAATTCTTTTTTGGAAAAAGTAATTAACCTAATACGATCGTTATCGAAGGCTTAATACGACACTTCGGATCGTTCACACCCTAATTGTTATAATTGTTATTTCGCTAGTAACTTGAGACCTGTCATTCTTGTTTGCTATACTGGAGGTGGATGATGGGGGTGGGGTATACCCTAACACCTCCGCTAGTATAATCCAGGATTAAACCCACCTGCTATCAGGCTTGTATACGAAGACACAGCACTTGTTTAGTGGCCGACGCTAAAAAGGTCATAAAACCAAACACCATCAAATACTTGACAGTCATAGTCAACAGTGAAATCGGCAACAGCCTTGGTTATTTCTTCTTCTATCTAAATCTATCAACTATCATGGAAACTGATATAATTCGGGAAAATTGCATTGAAAAGAGGTGGGGATTCGATGAAGCGGGGTCATATCTGTCTGAGGAGATGACAACATTGATTCATCCATTGGAAGAACACATCAGCCGCAGTAGGATCGTCGTTCCACTTGATGCATTAGGAGCCAAAACGGAAGTTGCTTGTGTGGCTCATCCCAGGTAGGGAGGTTTCTAGTCTTTGCGGACAGTATTCACTACCTGTGAATTTGGGGTCATTTCCAAATGTCAGGACGAGATTGCGATAGCTTTATCATCGAAACAGGCTACAAGACTCTTCGTACAGATGGTAGGTTTAAAAGCATAAATCCAGCTAAATCTTCCTTTCTTTGAGTGCTCCTTCATTTACAAAAGTATATCCACTAGGTGTTCCCACACCATCCTTGAGTTAACTGCGACACTCCCCTTTTTCAACACTGACATCTGTCATAACCAAAGGAATGGATTCAAATATGTAAAACCAAGGGCTTCAGTTGTCAAGCGACGACACCCTGCAAGGTTGTACAGCTACATTTCTACTTGGCAGCACAACTTCACTCTGTTCAATTAAGCTAATTTTGTTGACCAAAAACAAAAGGAGTGAATTGGGCGATTCTTCTGGAGTGCGCCATGAACCTGTTGTCATTTCGGTGATGTACAAGGCTCAGCAGGTGTTCACAGAGATGAGCTCGTGTTTGTAGCGTGTGCTTCTTCGTCCTCATCCGTATCTGGTAGCAACTAACTATACTGTAGACATTATAAACGTTATTTCAGTCGACAGAGTACCGCATCCTTCCAGTTACCCAAATGCATCTGGTAATACTTTGACAATCCCCTTCCGATACAGTAACNAATTATCTTGAGTAGCGGACCCTGCGACGGTGCGGGATGAACGCTAGAGCGACGAAGAAGAAGTAGAAAAAGTGAATTTTCTCAACTTCTCTTGTAGTTCTTGACCAGTGCTTCCCTTCTTCTACAATGTCTTGCCAGAGTTGACAAAAATATTAGTTTGGCATGGGAGGAATCGGGTCCACTCATGCTAGACTAGTAAAGTATTTCTCAGTTAAACCTTTGGTTGCAAATGTTCCGTGTACATATGAAAAGAGAAACTGCTGTAGCTCTACTTCTGCACACATAAACCCAATGAGGGTAATTCAGGTATTTTCAATTTTTCTGTTCTATTGGTCTGGGATATATTGTCGCTACAACCGGTGTGGTGAGTCCTTATCCTGGCCAGAGAAGAATCGGCAATATGCACAGGTGAGTTTCCAAAACTTCTTTCGCAGACAAATCAACTCCTTAGCTTTTTTTAGTACTTCCCGATACTCACTGCTCCTCTTATCGCCATGATCTCGTTAGCCTGGTTTATCACCAACGTCTTCTATACGAACACTCCCTGTGCAATTGCATACAACTGTATGGTGAGTATTGAGCAGAAAACAGATTTCAATACTTATTCCTTGGCAGAGTCGACCACTGGGTGGCTGTAGTACAAGTGGTAATGGCCCGCTACGGCTAGCAGTACCAGGAGGATGAGAACATCCTTTAGACAACAAAAATCTCTTAGAAGGCAGTTAATTCCCAAGCAGTCTTTGGTGATCCTTTCATAAGTGACCCTAAGTCGGTGTTTATGGCAAGGGCGTCTATTCCACTCTATTGTCACTCTTCCGCTTCCATCGTGTGAGCGTCTGGACGGCGACGTAACCATCAACGCGGCTTTGTTGTGAATAACAAATCTGTTCAATAACACAAGTGCGTGTGCCCATTAGTACTACATCGATACCCTAAACCGTTGCGGCTCTACGTAGCTATGTGGAAATTGAAGTAGTCAACTGGCGTGCACCGATACCTCTGTGATGTTTTGAAAAATGAGACGACTTCCATCGGTAGTCTTGGATTGACTGGCGGTTCTAAAAGTTTAAAATGACGTAATCAGTAGGATTCGTTGCAGAGAGCTTGTTTTCTTCCTTGCCCAGTTGAGCATAGCTATGGCTCTACACTGCTGCCTGAACGGATAGGATAAGGCTTGGGATTCAACTGGAGGCTGTCGCATCCTTTGCGTATGGCAGGAATTCAATGGGTGATTGAAGCGTGCAATGTATGGGTAGGATATGAATGATTGTGGAGCAGCATCAATTGGTGGTTACTGTCATTGCATGTCGCCGGACCGCTGCCGAAATTTCGCCGTGCGCGTGCACGCGACCGTGGGAATTCGGTACAGGTCCCCCCGCCCCCGTCTTGAACAAATCTTTTCGTTAAAATTTCATATTTGCAAATTAACAGAAATTCAGCAATCTGGTGGTTGTTCTTTTTCAAGGAAATGCCGTCAGCTGTATTTTGTTCACTGCTAGCTGGAATAAGTGCAGTAATAGAAATTCACTATTCGATCGATTTCAATCACTTGGAATGGAGTGAAAAATGGAGTTGGGCTGCGGTAAGAATCACCCCCCAAAACTTTTTAGAGACCACTCTACTTGAACTTTTTCAGGCCGATTCCGTTGCCCTCAGCGCCATTCACGCCGTTTTAGCATTTGCACTGCAATGAAGGTTCAACATGTAATTTATAAGTGTTCATTTCACTTTCTTTGATCGTCAATGGAGTTGAGGGATGACTCATATGCTGCTGGTTCCACTGGAGACATCATCCGTGAAAAGATGCATCCGTAGGCGATCCTGATCCATTCACAGACCAAAATGATCTTTCAGTAGGGTACGGCATCATACGTACGACTTCAAACACTGTTTTACACTGAAGTCAGTGACAGTCTTGCTGAGCTAGAGAAATACCAAACAAAAATCCCTTTCGTTCCTTACCGTTTACAGTAATGATTGTACCAGTTGAGTCTGAGCCTACTGGAGCCTCTACATGCTGCCTACAGCCTGCACCTTTCTATTTTGCATACGTTTTGGACCAATTTTTAGAGAAAACCGTAGACCAATTCCAATTTGGCAGTCTCTCCAAAAATTCCTTCTTAGCCATACACGAAAGACCGAATATGTGCTGTATTGGCTCTCTTCCGGCAGAATTTCTTGTCAGGATAGCTTCAGTATCGGTTCTATCAACTCCTTTTTTGACGTTCGTGACAAAATTCGTTTTTTAATGTATTTGAAGTGTACTCCGTTTGCTCATGGATATGCACCGTCAGTCTAGTCATGTTTTAAGTTCGGAATTCATTTTGCTCCAACTTTGTGCCTCTATTACGGTCATTTTACATAAACTCGAGGAACAATGTTATTAATATGTGATTCCTCATTTGTGACCCTTTAAAACTCGTCTTCACTAAAAAGTTTGTTAATTACTTCCTCTTGCTTATGGTTGTGGTTTCTCTTCTTTTACAATGAAACTTGTTATGATTGAGAGTATTATCTCGGCCATCCAATCAACTGGTGTTGCAGTAGGATCGAAATTGTCGCGTTGCGTCGAGACCGTGCGCGAAGGAAGCGACAGAACGCAGCAGCTAGTAGGAAATACAGGAGCAAAAGAACTAGCATCAGAATCATGCCAAAANTCTCGGCCATCCAATCAACTGGTGTTGCAGTAGGATCGAAATTGTCGCGTTGCGTCGAGACCGTGCGCGAAGGAAGCGACAGAACGCAGCAGCTAGTAGGAAATACAGGAGCAAAAGAACTAGCATCAGAATCATGCCAAAAATAGTAATCGCGTATCGGTTGAGCTGTATGAAGAACGCTAGAGCTGTAATAACGAGGCGAATGGTCCGCGACTGCTGCGCGGGGCGAATCGATTACACAAAACTGATCCTACTGTCCGTCTCTCCCTTTTTGGCTCTGGAAACGCCATGTATTTCGACACACGCTTGCGTAGTGACCTCACCCCACCATTAAGGTCCCAAGAGGAATTGCGGGATACGGTAGCCCGGAACATGGGTTCTTGTTTCCATTTTAGGCTGCAGGGTGTCTAACGAAACTACTCTTCGCTCTTCCCTAATTTAAGTTTTTACATTTTACATTCACACATTCACCATGTCCAATACGATTTCAATGAGGCTCTTTTTAGTTTCTTGCCTTTTATCTCGGAGA
>UZAF01018358.1:0-11721 GCA_900617895.1 Haemonchus placei | reverse complement strand
CTCTCGTCTCTTCCTATGTAAGTACTGTACAATAAAGTTCGTAGACTGGGAAATCTGGCCTGTATCCGTTAGATGTGCCACGGCCCGGTATCGTGTCGAACAGCTCCTATTTCAGGGGTGGTGCTACCAAATGATCATCTAGGAATATCATGCTGGGCAACTTTCTGAGTACCATAACTCTATTCTTGTAAAGGGCAGATTTGTAAGGAAGTTGAAGTCCACAGAAAAGCTTTAAAAGAACTAGACGTTCTACACAAGAGCTCCTAAATGTCGGTTGTGGTGGTAGAACTTGAACATACTCTGGTCACGCAAACTGCAGGTATAAGGGAAGGAGCAAGTTCAAGTGTGTAAGACGTTACAGAACATAAAATGTAGTAATCAATCACGTTTATTTTTTATTATTTAAAATGTTTACTGTTCTTCTTGACCACAATACTATACTTCTTGAAGACTTCAACGACCACCAGCGTGAAGAGTTTTTGAAATGAACTTTGTCACAAGCTTTCTCAGTGGACCTTCGCTTGCCTAAACAAAAACATTGTACTGGTGGATCACTTTAACCGAAGTTCAAAATTGAGTCATAAGTAATGTACGAACTACACGTCGTCCAACAATAAACTGTGAAGCAACATCGCAGTACGGCAGAAGCATCATGAAGCAATATCCAATAAACGAGTGGCAGGCAAAACAGACACTATATTTATACATCTGGACCGCCCTCACCACAAGAAATGCCCGATACTCTCTATACCATTTTTGCCACTGCACCTCTCAATTGTACGCTGCCCATCCTTGCAGTAACTCTCACCACGATCCTTTCAATATCAGTGGTATGAGATGATAGGAAACCGTGCTTCCATCATCGGCTACAGCTTTCTCGGAATTTAGATATAGGAGAGCCTAGAAGTGCGGAAAGCGTTCGATTTCTCCGCATACAGCTTGCGCAGCTGCTATTCTGTTGTCTCTCTGAGCGGTCGTACTTTGCCAGTTTCTAGTCAGTAGGGGTAGTAATCGGTACAGGAAGGTTTCGATGGTGTAACTAATAAAGAGCAGCATGCCCGGATAGCACAAGTACTGCTTCGAGTCCTGTCCTAAATTTTGCCCATAATCCGTCAACCTTTAGAGACTTTCTGATCGCGAACTGCGACGAAATCACATAACATGAAATCGGTACAGTAATCGGTATCGGCAGCTTCTTGTATCGCTTCTAAATATGGCTGCCTGCTGTGGGATGGAGTGGAAATGAATTGAACTATCGTTTTTGGATCACTACTGAGGACGCTTTGAGATGCTTTTCAATGGTGTGACCCTCCCTTACAGATCGAAGTCGTTAAAAATGTCCCAACCTCAGGTTTTGAGATTTGACTTAAGGTGTGAAGGCATCGTAGTGCTCCTGTTTGGACTGAGCGGTTGAAAACGCGCTGAATAAACGCGGTGCTAGGTGGATACTGAGGAAGCCCTTTCAAATAAGTGAGGAAGTAGCACCAAAGCTGTTGCAGTGCCCGAGAAACTTCGGTCTCAAAGCAACGTTCTTTTATCTCCTTTCAACTTAGAACAGTAAATTACCTTGCTTAGTGGTGTCCCTTGCTTTACATCACTTGGAATAGGCTTTTCTTTGGGATTTTTCTGAAATAAGAGGCATTTTTTGTAATCAGCAGTAATGATTAAAATAACGTACGCCTATTTTCAACTTCCGCCTTTTCCTCTTACTTCCTTTGTGCTTGAACGGGGAATGTACTAAAACGTTTTGTATTAAATGAGACGTTGTAGAATGGTAAACAACTAGTTACCATCATCACTATCTTCAGCGGTAATGAGTTGTGCACCATCTTGCGGTGAATGACCATGTATAGAAGAGCCATAGATAGAATGATGCCTCTGAAAGAAAAGTCAAAAGTAATTCAAGAATTTTATCTCAGAGGACAACGTAGGCGAGACCTGCGTAGATGTCGCCCGGTCTGCCTCTCAGCCCAGGTTTCAGGTTCAGTTTAGAGGCACAATACACGATAATACTGAGGAACCCTTTCGGTCGAGAAGCGGAAATATTTGCTGGGAATAGTGCATCGGTGGTGAAGGAAGTGAGAGAATTCGCCGATCTTATAAAAAATAAGGCTACCCAAAAGTAGTGAAAATAGGGGTTGTACGAGATTACCATGATGGAAATGACATAGAAGGGGTATTTGGACGTGATTTCAGTTGTTGCAATTGCGCAAAGAGACTACATCCTTTGTGACTGGTGCAGCCTCTATGATGTCGTTGAAACTCGTCCGCCCATACACACAGGACAATCTTTGAGCCTTTAGGACGCCCTATCTAGCCCGTTTTTCCACTTGACATATACACGTATGGTATACGGGGCCACAAATTATCCTAGCGAGATATGTCATAAGCCACTTTTATGGTCAACTGCGCCTTCGAGAGGAAGGGGACTTTTAGAAACGGTTCGATGGAAAATGCGTAAAGTGCTCAGTGACCACGGTGTACGAGGGCAAAAGATCTATGTAAGCTAATTAGAATTGATTAGAAGAAACGAAAGTTCCCAAGGAGTGCTAAGGACTAACATGCTTTCTGTCTTTCACTTGTATATGCTTGAATGCCTCGCGACAGCCGATTTCCACAGCATCGTCTGCCATGACCACGTCCATTGTTGGCTCGGTGGATTTCATGGCTACACAGCTGGGGTTCGTCAAATGATGTAGTGAACTGGGTCGTTCGACAAGAAAGGAGCAGAAGCCGTCTCGTTCTTGAACTGCACGAATTCGATTTTTCAATGCCACCATGTTGACCTTGTGTGGAATCTGTAATATGACCCTATCTGAAGCGGAATCTAGCGGAATCAGCAAAGTGCACCTTCACTGAATCAATGTCGATGATTCGGTCCACAATGAGGAAGGCGAAAGCTCCCATGGATTGTGGCATTACCTGGAATAACGGCGATTTGAGTTCACTAAATGGGAGGAAACTGAAGGGCAGATTCTAAAACCTGATTGATGTGAAGCCTTCCATGACTAACACATTGAAATTCGAACCCTTCCGGCATGTTTCTGAGAAAAGGCAGCTCTGAAGGGGAACAGTTTTGATAAAGCTTCGTCATTTGGGCACTTGGCCTTACAGAGCGTAGAACTAACCTACTATCAAATAGCAGTACTTTTTTACCGTCCATACATGTGCCATACGTTCAGGCGTAGGTGGTCGAACATTCCATGGCCTCACAACTCCGAACTTTATCTGCCACTATCACATTTGTGTTGCGGTGGTTTCATAGCTTTATTTGTACTTTTATTTACATTTATTTGTTTCTTTTCAACCATCCTATACATGCCCACATGCGCTCTCAAGGGAAATGGTAATAACAGCTTGCTCGCTGGCAAAAGTTCAAAAAACTGCCTTCTGCCTGTGACCACAGGTCGTAGGTACGGTGAGCAATAATCGCTAGGAGTTCAGCTAAGGACCGTCTTCTACTTCCGTCTGGGTGTTGTGGAGGTAACGTTAAAGAGTCTCGAGTACTTATGCGATACCTCATGATCAGTCTTCGAATTATCAGGGTCCCAAGCTGAGCTCGACGACCAGGGCCCGTTTGGATGGCAAATAATGGGGAGCAACATTGCTGTAACTCTCTCTCTCACTGAGTATTGTCGTATGCTGAGAGTCACGAAATTACAGAGGTTGCGCGTTATTACCTCGCCAGTAGCTGCTTCCACACGCTCTTGGAACTCTGTCAAGTTTCTTGGGACAAGCCCATTGATTTCCACTATCTGAATTAATTTTTATTATTTCTTACGGCTTAGCATCTTCTCAAGAGTTTTATAGGAACCTGATCGAGAAACTCAAATTCCTCTGCACGGGTCAATCACATGTTCCAATTAAGGTTTGCTCAGAGGGGCTGCTTTCACAGTCCGCCTAGTGGACTGTGAAAGCAGCCAGGGGAAGCGAGAGGGGAGGACGCTTCACCTAATGGGATGATCACCACAGAATCTTTCGCCTCCTACTCTTTCTACTCATTCCTTACTACAAAGTAGCAGTTATAAGGCCTATTAATGCTATCTTGGAGGCGGAGGTGGTGTGGGCAAGTGGCGCACCATCTCACACGCACGGTCAGGGGTTCGAATCCAGGATCGATATTCGCCTAGCCAACCAAGCCTACCATCTTTTCGTGGTCGATGAATTGGTACCGGACTCGTCTGGGAAGATAACAGCACTGACTTGTACATCGGCTGACCACCGCAAGTCATTGTATAGGCCACATACGCACTCATTTCGCCGCTGCGATTCTGAATGGAAGTTGGGTACGGGGCGAATCCCACAGACGAGATTGATCAACGCCAAAAACGTTACCCTTTATCCTTGATTTATGATATCTTGGCGAAGGATAGGAAGTGATCTCAAGCGACAAGAAACGACAAGACAAGTAACGCCGCTACTGTAGGAATTCCATCTATGTCAGGGAGGCCTCACCCTCTACCCTAGCATTACGGTCTTCCAAACATGTTCAGGGGAATTCCAGTGTTTACATAGTTTTCACATACTTTCATAACGGGGAGCAATGGATCCTAAGAATGGTCGAAATCCTCTATTCCTAATCGTTTTTATGGATAGTAGTAATATCTTATGAAACAAACCTGGTCTCCAATCACTAAGTGATAAAATGCAGGTGAGTTAATAGGAATAAAAATTAATACGAGATTTTCCGTTAAATTAGCATCGAGGGGTTTCTGAAATGGATCTGATTAGCTACAAAGGGTTCCCTAAATGCTCTTCCCAAAACTATAGCGGATTAGATACTGGGAACGTTCGACGAACGGATAAGAAGCCCTCCAAATGAAGGAGAGCGGCATGGTCATAATTTTATAATAGTGGAGTGTCAAGAGGGTAGCTTCATTCCTTGTCTCATGCTTTATATATGTACTTCGACGTGCAATCGGCAGGATACTACGCGATGACCCCCTCTGTGAAAAGAACAATTCTCAGAGTTCCTCTACTCGAGGATATTCAGAGAGTGTCAAGCTGGCATGTGGGAACTTCTACCCGAAAATCGCGTTGCGCGAATGCGAACAGCTTCCCTAAACTCTGATAACCTGAATTTTGGGAGTTTCTATTGTTCACCGAGATCGGAAGTCAGGAGGTAGTTGTGAGAAATGCCAGAAAACCTTCAGCATCACCTCAGTTATCACTTCTATCTGACTGGAAATGTTGGAACCTGAAAGGCAGCTAGAACGCCAGAGTGTAGGCACCGCTCTCACGCATTTCGAGACCGAAGTTCGGACGGGTGACGTGTGTGTGGTGTAATCGTACCATAAGCCTCTCATGGCGACTGCTTTTCATCAATCGCGAGTTATCAAACGTACCCCTTCTAAGTCAATACGAACATGAACAAATTTATAATGATGAATTGGAGGCTCTTCTGAGCGATAGACTCCAGGACTGACGGCAATCATCGACGCACTCTTCCTTACACCTGCAAAGTAAGTGATATAAGTAGTAATAATGGTGGTTTTCTCGAAGATATAGGTGAATCCTCACATGTCTCAGATGGAGTCACCGAAGGGTGCTCTATAAAGCCTTTTGCTTCCGGTAGTTCAACGTCTACCAATGACGGACGCTCCTTCAAAGAAGAAAATGAAGGAGAGAGTGCAGGTGATACTTCTCGAGAAGATCGCTCTATCGCTGGTGATTCATCCACCATCGGAGGAGATGATACTTTCCTCTGAGAATGTTCCCTCGCTGTCGAAATTTCAGTGGCTGAAGGAGACCTTCTTACTCGCCTGCTACTACGTTCCCTCGCTGTCACCATTTCCGTCACCGAGTGGGATCGTGTTGCTATCCGGGTGCACTCTCTTGCTGTCGACGCTTCCATCCCAGGAGAAGATGCTATTCTTCGGTGAGAATATTCTTTTGCTGACCATAACTCCTTCAATGAAGAAGACCGACGTTCCGTCGGCCGACGTCGTTCTTTTGCTGTCGACATTTCTGTTACCGAAGGAGACCGGGTTGGAGTTAGAAGTTGTTCTTTCCCTCGAGATACTTCATTCGATGGAGATCGTGATTTTGTCCAATGCCTCTCCCTTGCTGTTGATACTTCCACCACCGAAGGTGAACGTATGGGCCTTTGTGCTCGTTCCCTAGCGGTTGCTACTTCCAATACTGAGTGGTATGGCGCCACAGTTGGAGATCGTTTCATGGTAGGCGACGATTTTCTTTCTTTTGTAGGAGTTTGTTCTGTTGGGGAAGTCAGTGATTCTCTTGAGGGAGGGGACGACATTCTTCGAAGATGATACTCCAGATCAGGCAGAGCGTAGTATGATTTTGTAAAGTCTTTAACAATCAACGGAGAAACTTCCTCTTTCTTAATTTTTGATGGGGAACTTTTTCTTCTGGGCATCCTCGGAGGCACATCCACAGTCTGTAGGATGTCTGAGCGATTTATTAGAGACATTGTTGACGGCGACTCTTTGTCTGAGACGGTTTTTTCACTTCTACTTCGTGAAGAACTTCTTGGTGAAATGTCTTTTTTCATTTTTTCGCTCACGGAAGAAAATTTCCTCATTTTCTCTTTCTTCTGTCCCGAGTCCGCCGATTTTACCTTCCGAACATCTATTGGCGGTTTTTTGCTTTTTCGTTGTGCGCGCTTCTCAGGTGATTCTATCTTCGGCTTTTTCACTGGATTGACAATAGTTTCAGGCTTCCGCGTTGACTGGATTTCATGACTTTGCCCAGCTTTAGGGACGGCAAGGCTCTCAGTAACCTGAAACAAGAAAGAAAAATTGTAAAAACTATGTAGAGTCAGTAGCGCAATCGACAGTCTCACAGTAAAGTCGAGTACATCTCAAGTAGTTAATTTACTTCCTTAAAACTACCGCTCAGAAGGTCTAGATAGCTATCACTGCTTTTGTGAGAGCTAACTGCACTGATCAACTTCTACGAACGGCAACTCTACTGGAAAGTTTCGACTTTTAAAACTTCAATCTTTCACCCCTTCAGGTGGTTGCACGTCCTTCTTTTGTAGTGCTTTCTGTTCTTGCTCCATCAGCATCCGCTTCAACTCCTCCTCCTGAACATATGCATTTCTTCCTCTAACGCTGGACAAAGGAGTAATCCGTACAAATTGTGACCGTTACAATATTACTTCTTCCACTCTTCCTATTATATTACTCAATAGAAGGTGGTATAGTGGCAAGCGGGCTACAATCATACGCGCATGGTCATGGGTTCGAACCGCGGACAGATACCCGTCTGAGCCAGCTAAGCCTTCCGTCCCTCTGGGGTCGGTTAATTGGTACCGCGCTAGTCTGAGAGGATATAAGCACTGCCGTCCACCGGCTGCACACCGTAAGTAAACAAATAACAGTAGAGGCAAAAAACGCTTTCAAAATCTGCCACTGCGATTCTGAATGGAAGTCGAATGAGGGGGAGCATCTCTCAAACGGGATTGAGAAACTCCCAAAGACTTCATCCTTTTAGTTTATTAACCATTTTTTCCTATAATTCCTATTATTATAGCCAGATTTACAGTTTCTTACAGACATATGACAAGTCTTTGAGTTCGATTCATCGAAGTTTTTCGATACACTTAATAGAGCACAAGATTCGAGCTAATTACCGAGTTTGATTCCTCCTTCTCATCCAGAATTTCTGGTTTCTCCAAAGTTTCGAATGCGGACTCTGAATTCGTGATACAGTACCAAAACGAGAAGGCGGACTGGCCAACATCCTTCTGTGAAAACCAAGGACCAGAGCTGCGGTATCATTAATATAAGAGGAAGCAGCATTTGCTCACACAGTGCTTGCCGCAGCAGGATCAGCAGTTATAACTAAGTAGTACTAAAGCCAGCGTTTTCTCATATGCTCTGAATAATCTGAAGAAGGTGTTGGTAAAGTATTGCACTAGCTGCGAATACACTGGCCATCTCTCCTTTCTCCTTCAAAGCTAGGATAGATCATGTAAATCAAAAACATTGACAAAGCGGAAATACCTCCTGCGGATTTCCGGCGCTTTTTTACTCGCTATTGCTACGTAAGTCAGTGCCACAGTGTTGTGATGTATAATGTAATAGAAGAATTCCAACGCCAAGGTCCGAACCCGGTCCGCCTTTGAAACCCAAACTACCCAACGAAGATGGTCCCTGATCTTGAAATAGATTCGCCCAATGTTAGGGTCTATGAACAACGAAGTTACAATACTCATACTTCTTTATTCCACTCAAGGCTAGAATGAAGAAAGTGCTGAAGTTTAGCTGAAATTCCATCCCTACTGTCAGACATAATTGTGTGGCAGCGGAAATGCTGCTACCCCAATTTTATGATGATACCGCGCTCTTTGTCGATTTTTTACGGGATATGCCACAATATTGTTCGGCTTTAGAATTCACTGATTCACATACCATCCAAGGCAGGCGGAGCTACCATCTTATCTGGTGATTGCACTGAAAATTTGATGATAAACAAAGAAAGCTTCACTGGTGGGGAAGCGAAGTTGGTTATGACCATTGTGTTTTTCGCCTCTGTGAACGAGAACAAGATCTACCATTCTCAGACTGCTTCTCCACTGGCTTCTCGCGATCCGTTGGCTTTCCGGTCGCTTTCTCACCACTTCCATGACCGCTTGATTCTTTGGCATTTTTGGCCCCCTTAAAACTTCAGGTCAACATACTGGTCAATAGAAGAGACGCTCTCTATCTCGATGGCAACTTTCCATATTACTGTCACACCCACATTGTCCCAAAAAGGTACGCACATGTTGCTATTTTCATGAATTGAATTCGGCTATTTTTCTGATGAGGAAGGTGGTGTCATTTATAGGCCCGATTGTGCCGACCCGCGCTATATCCACCCCTTCTATGGTTGCGACTTTTGCAAAAATTTCGAAAACTCTCCGACACCCTTTATTTGGGGAGGATGGTAGGACACTACGCACAGAAGTTCGAGGTTTAGTGGCCAGTTTCCGCGATGATACGTGCTCCCAAATACCATTTTCTCGTCATATCTACGAAGACCGGGAACCTATCCCCAGAGACGTGAAACCTGCCCCTCTCCCTTCCCTTGTCGGCATGGTTCGGCAGTCCTCTTGTTGTGAGCCGGTATGAAAATCTACTGTTCATTTTTTGCTGTTGCTGGTAGTTTCGGTTCTCAAAGTTCGTTTGTAGTCCAGCGCAGAGGTGTCGAGGTGGTGCTACCGATGCAGAGTACAGGATCCGCAACGCTCTCGTATCTGTCGTGGCAGCTAACTTGCTCTGATAACCAGTGTGGAAATCTAGCGCTTTAATTTCTATACCATGAAGGATGTTAAATTCATACGCACCATTTCTCTGTCGTCAGCACCTCCTTCGTGCGTAGCTGGAATGGAATGGAGGTCAGTAATAACCCTAGTATCACTTTGTGAGTAGAAATCGAAGAGTGTGTAAGAATGAAAGAGTAACAAGCCGCAAAGGCATCACTCACTCTCAGGATGCTTTGCGGCCTCAGGAGTCATCACTTTGATTCTCTCGTCTGATACCTTCAATGTTGCAGCATTTTTACTCAGTGCTACCTGTAAGAGATGAAATTGCAACTGCTTCGCATATTCAAATCAGGCCCCACCCCTATCTGTCGTATTCTGAGGGTCAAAAACTTCTCTGCGCAACAACGACCTCCGGGAGGCTGGTTGCTAAGGAGACAATTGGGGCAGATGACGTTAGCCTATTTAAGGACATAGCTCTGTAACACTCAAGCAATACAGTGTTAAACATCTGACGCCTTACGCGGTGTATACCAGCACTGTAGTGGAATGATAACAGCAAATGTAAAGCCGTAGCTCATAGGCCTTCTTATTTTCTCCGATGTTCTTTCATTCGAAGAGGTTTCCGGAGGTTTTTTCGCAATTGACAGCGAAACGAGAGGGATAACCGAGAGTGAGAGGTGAGCCGATCCGATCCAAGCCTTCAGAGTTTCTTTAGGCTTATTAGCAGAACCGTATCCCTTCAGACGTATCGCAGTGACAATGAGCGAGTTCAGACCCCGACCGACCCACCGACCGACCGACTGACCGACCCACCGACCCACCGACCCACCGACCAACCCACCGACCGACCGACTGACCCACCGACCGACCCACCAACCGACCCACCGACCGACCAACCGACCGATCGACCAACCGGCCTACGGCTTCCTGGCCTACGTTGTCAACATCGGCCAAGAGCCCCTTCAGTCGGTCGGTTCGTCAGTGGAAACAATGCACGTCGGAGGAGTCTGAAAACACCCAACGATAACACTTCCTTGTTATCCCTTCATCACATGGTGTGTCGGTCTAGACCGAACCTTTTCCCATTCTTCTAGAACCGTAGGATGCTGATTCATCCTTAACTTCTTGTTACTTTTAGCCTTCTACAAATTAGAAAAAACTTCCGCCACTCATTATTCCTTGGACCGCATCGTGTTTTGATTGACTTATAAATATGGAAGCCTGTTATTTCGTAGGGACAAGGGCTGGAGTTTTATCAACTGACATCTCAACCTCTCGGTGGAACTCATTCAATTCGAATGAGAGCGGATTGCTGGCTGTGCAAGCAACTGGACTCAGCCTCACAACTGTCTGTACCCTGGCCTGGGTTTCAAGCAAGAAGGAATAGGTCCATGTCGTGTCCACGGTCACAACATGCTGCTCGGTTTCCTGCCTCTTTTACTGGTGGCAAGTGCTGCAGGTTTGACTGACCAAAGCCGATCCCACTCATCAGATTTGAGTAGTGCTTACAACAGCGCCATGGTACTTACCAGTTCGTCTTCATCGGGACTTGTATCGCCTGAAAACCATAGTTGCCTTGGCGATCATGTTAGTTTTTCAAGGGAAGATTTTGAAGCTCATGTAGAGATCCTAGCAAATACCTTTCTTCTTCTTCCGCCTACGTTTCTTCATTTTCTGTGGTTCTTTCTCTTCCTGAAAAGATTTACCTATGCCGTTCTGCCAACGTATGGCATCAAGATCCTCAGAAGGTCATACTTTTTAACGTTACTCACCGATGAGGAACTCTTGGACTTCTTTCCATCTTCCTTCGTACCGCTCATCTTCACATAACTACAAAGCAATGACTGTGCACCTCACTCCTCTCTTGCAACTAACAAAACATCAAATCACAATCACTCATCAATCTGTTCAGTGATCCGACCCAGAACTATGCAAAGGATGGGTTGTTCTTCTGTTGCTCAATGGTTCGCCCTAATAGAATGTGAAATTCTGAAGAGATAGTTTTGAGTGAGCCTTCTCTGATACTCCGTGGTTGCAGAGGGCGCTCTTCCGAGTAGCTCCAGCCCATGATCCTGCAGACGATCCCATCTTCCCTCTCAAATTCAGTGAGGTGAGCTGATGGAACCTTCCGATTCATGGCTCTTTCAAGTACTGAAGAAAACTGCCTAGAATGGTTCATTCCCCTCCCGTTGCCTTTATATTACTAATGTTCCGATTATCAGTTTTCCCCATTTGATTTCTCAATGCCATCATTACCAACTAGTAATGGAATTCGCTAATTTGGTTAATTAGTGACGTTAATTTGAGCTCAAAAGCAACATCCATTAAGGGATCAAGTTTTCAAAGATGAATGATGTGAATGATATGATCCGATTCAACGAAATCTGCTTCTATATGTACAATACAAGTGAAAGGCGAGTGACGTCTGGTTCTCAAAAGTGCCTCTCTTACTTCTTAGCTTCTCCATTAGAACTTTACAGCTTTACATTTCCTAGTTTATTTTTTTT
>UZAF01018357.1:21457-31565 GCA_900617895.1 Haemonchus placei | reverse complement strand
GCGTAGCGCGTCTCGTAATACCCGATCGTATAGGCATGTCCTTTGCGTCTTTGTTACGCCCTTGAGTTTGAACAAAATAACTACCAAGGTAACTAATGCCGAACTAGAAAAAGTGCACAAATTCAACTTCTCTGCCGTCTGACATTCCTCGGACTTACTTGACCCTATGCGTCCACTTTGCATCTTCCAGGGCTCAGACTGTGCTGATGGTGAGCCCTGTGCCGAAAGTTTCTGATATCATATGTAGCTATCTGCATCTGCTTTTACGTCACGAAAACTAATGCTGTCGTTCCAGTTCGCCCACCACTGTCCCTACGTGGCCTCCGCCTTATGATGTACACGAGCTTGTTCCTCAGCTAATTCGATTCCATGAGAGGACTTCGTTGCAAAAGCTTTAACTGACGCCACGCTGGAGACTGGTTTTGCCCTCCGACTTTTTGCAATGTCAGAAACATTGTTCAGTCCATGTGCCGCATTAGCCGATCAGATCTTTTGCATTTTCTTCAATTCCATTTTCTTGACTTTTCTTCGAATGTCGACAGAACAGAAGTGGTCTCAAACAAAGGAATGCCATTTATACGGCCTAGGATCAGATTTCTGCTTTCTGGTAACTTTTTGAACAATCGAGCGTTTCTTGACTGATTGAGCCGACCGCTCATAAAATCTTCTTAGGTCCAGACTATGATGAAGCTCTCGGTACCTCCGAAGCCTTCAGGCGAGACCTCACAGTCCTGGGTATGTAAGCAAAACAGCCAGAAATCCTGGCTTCTGATCTGGTTGTATGGAGTGTGATTGAAGAATCACACCAGCAGCAAAGACCAGTCAGCGAAACTTACGTTCCTTCAACGACCTCTGCCCTGTTGCTTTATTCAAGTGGTTCGATCGAAATCGATACCCACCCAAAATCGACAAAACCCCTCATCTCTCTGATCGGTTAATTTATCTCTCACTCGTCTTGGAAGGCAAAAGCACTGGCTGTACATCGGCTCGGTACCGTACGTCAATGTATAGGCTACGTGCACATTCAACCGCCACCGCGAATTTGAGTGAAGTCGTAGATTGAGGCGTATCCCGAAAAAAGTATCCCCAGAATTGATGTTACTTAGCTAAAACTGCCAAAACGGCCTCTGTATCTGCTGTATTGACATTTTTTTTATCCGAAGCTATTAGATTCTGAATTCAGAAGACGACGATCTTCTTGCCAGGTATCCTTGAATGGCTATCCTTGGGATTTTCGGATTTCCTTGGAAATGTATATGAAAGCTTTGTTCCATGAAAAACCTCGTTAATTTGTAATTCAAACGTTGATCATAACTGAGCTAACAAAAACAGATGGACAAAGGGTATGCGCCATGCAATTGCATTCAACAATTTTTTCTAGAAGGAGACAGGCATTCTGCTTCCATAACGAGTAGCCGATGTCTTCGTTTTTGGACTTGATGTGATTAGCGTTCACATTTGGTCAAATAAAACCGGCACCCATTTAACAATCTCAGATGTTTGTTGAGCTATATTGGGTCTAGGGTGGGATTCCTGCCATCTTACCATCAGAACTGGACCACGCACCCATGGAAGTGGCACCATTTGCCACTGCCACGCTTCCCTCTTCCCCTTGAATTACCGTATTGTCCTTCTAAGACTGNTCATTCACGCCAAATAAACTCGGTACCTATTAGGGGCTTTACGAGCCCTCGACTTTGCAATACCAGTTTTGACGCCAAAAACAGGGTACTATTTAGGCTTTGGAAACTGGTTGTCCTATTTTCACTAGGTCAAAGTTAAATCCACTTACCTCACATGTAGATGTCAGTGCTTTTTGAAGTATGACCTTTGAGAGGTAGCAATGATCGAACTCATAATCGAGGCATGACACAATCAACTTCACATAGGCCGCATTTGTGGATGGGACCATAAAATCGACGAATCTGTAATGTAAACGGCTACTGTTCCCGTTTGGGCGTCGACACAAAACCGGAAAAAAGCAATCGAGGGGGATTTCCCAGCGCTACCACGTTCGACGGACCGATGCTGCTCATCACTTTCACTAGACCACGCTGACTTCACTAGACATCCGCAGAGCGTTTTTTCCCGAAACTTTCTCGAATATCTTCTCTGCGGGGATCTCCTTTAGAAGGGCATAGCGGAAGCCCTTTTAGGATGTGTCGTTTTCTATTCGTTATTCGTGCAATGAATTTTAATCGAATGTAATGAATTCCGGTTTCTCTTTGCGGAAAGATAGAAAGTCACAAAACATCGGGCATCGTTCCAACGAGTATGTGTCGTTGAATGACCACCACCGACTGACCGACCGTCTACGGGACGGGATCACGTCGGCAAGCTCTTTCTCGTTGTGCCCGATTCGACAGGATCGTAGAATGATTAGGCGTTTTCTCCCAACACACACACCACTGACCCATTTTATCGCTATGTACCCCCAACCCTGGCCACAGTTCATATATGCAACTATCATTTGCACGGTCCGTGGTTCTTTTTTCATCCAAACTAGCCTCCATGGGAAGCTGGCTGCACAAGCACGTTGCCAATCGGGATTGTCCCCAAAATCTCAAGAGGGAGCCTTCTATCACTTTCATTGTGCTCGTGAATCCTCTGATTTATTCATCATTTGCTTTTGCTCGTTCACTGAGGTCATTTCACACTTTTTCCCTTACTATCTCCTACAGTCCTATTTCCGAACTTCTCACTTTTCCCCGCGCGAAAGAGCTAGCCATTTGTCGGCCATCTAGTTTAAGAACAACAAAAAATGTAGTAACGACGACTTCATCTGAGCATTCAGATCAACTAAGGATCATTTCATGGCTTAAGCACATTTACAGCATCGTGCAGTGGGGACTAAGTGGTCAGCACTGATCAAGTTGTCAAGCCAGCACCGTTGAGGACACTCCCATCATGAGACTTTATTATCATTTAGCTTAATGTGCGATGACTTGAAACAGCAAGCCGGTGCTCAAATCATTATCTACTCTGCCTGAATGGTCTGCTAGCTACTTCGAAAGATCAGCAAAGGGATTGTAGGGGGCAAGAACCCAAGTTCGGGGAAGAGGAAAATGGTTATTATTGTGGAGGAACCGTTCAAGAAGCGAGAAAAGACAAAGCACTTTTGGTCGTTAACTTGCTGCCTACACGAAAACGTTACCGGTAGGCTACAATGTTCTCATAAAATTACTGTAATGATTCGATGTGAAAAACCGAACTCTGCTGCACCCCTTTCTTCCTCACAAAGGTCTGAGCAGAACACACATGCTTCAGACATTCTTCAGACCTCACTATTCTTTTAGGCCAATCAAGGCTTTCTTCTTTCTTCGGTGTACGGTCAAATGGTCGAAGACGTGTCTGGGAGGACAAAAGATTTGAAATTTACATACATGGGTAGGATTCCATGGATCATCTAAGCCTTTGTAAGAATTCACTACTACTCTGTATAGAAGTTGACGAGGGGCACACTTGTACGCCTTGACTCAGTAGGTGCATGTCTGAGGCTAGGCATACATCAAAAGGGTAGGAGCTTCGCAGGAGAAGTCTGCTCAGATCAAATTAGCATCCCATCGGTTAACGATAATTTGCCTCTACACTGGTGGATTGAATGTAATAAATCACGCTTTGTTATTCATTTTCGTCACTAATTATTTAGATCTACTGCACTATCAAATGCTTTTGTGAGCCTATTAGGAACTGATATGCATGGCGCACACCGGAAAACTTTTAAGTATGAGTGAATGTAGCAGATTTTCCACTTGAAGCTCATTAACTTAGCTTAAGCTTAACATACAGACCAACCCTTTACCCACTTTCGCTATCTACTAGTTACGGCGAAATGAGAGCAGAATGTATCCGCTGGGGAAAGTTTTTAGATCTCATTCCAGCGGATAGCTACTATAGGGTCATTTGGGCTGGATACCGTANTTGAAGCTCATTATAACATACAGACCAACCCTTTACCCGTCGTTGCCACTTTCGCTATATATTAGTTACAACAAAATGAGAGCAGGATGTATCTGCTGGGGAAAGTTATTAGATCTCATTCCAGCGGATAGCTACTATAGGGACATTTGGGCTGGATACCGTAAAAGTGAAAAAGCCTTGTTAGAAGTGTAATTCTATAAAACAACTGGGTTCTAGTGTCCATCTAATAAATCAGGTAAGCTTATATTGGATTCTTATGAGCTTTCCGTTGGAACCAGCCAATCGCGTTCACTGGCTAACATCGGAACCTGCCTTACAAAGCCTGCCCTTTTACATTGAATGCCCATTTCTCATGCGGTTCCTCCACCATCTACTTCTAGCTTTCAAACGAAGTTTGTAATTCCAAGTGTTCGTTTCTCTAATACAATGTAACTTTTCTCACGCCCGTATTTTTCATGCCATTTCAACACAAAAGAGATGCCAAAAATGAACCCAAGTCTACTAATTCCCACTTCAGGCAATTTATGTAGACCACTGACCGGCTGACTCCACAAAATCGTTACCAGTAAACAAAATGTACCTGGACTCAACCCTACTATCATCAGAAAACATTCAATTCCTCTGTCCTAACACATATAATTGATAATTCTACTCTTTTCTGTCCTATCCTACGCCAAGTATTACGTATAAGTAATTGTAAAACTACAAATATCCCTTGATTTTTTCTTTTAACCTTTCCGCATCCTGAGCTTCCGTACTCTGTAACATTCGAGAGTTTCTTTGGCAAAAACCCGACGCGATTGCTCGCGATGTTGGCCTCTTAACGCCGAGACCAGTCAAAGTGAATCCTTCACAATAGGCATTCTAAATGACTCAAAACGTCCATTGTACCACAATGAAACTGCGAACGATTTTGGGACATTTTCCAGGACATTAGGAATTCTATCAGAAGATCTCGATCAAGCAATACAATAAATTTTTCAGCAAACGGCCTAAAATCCCGAAAAAAGGGGACAGAAAACAACACAGAAAAACAAACACAAGTTTTTTGACCTCCGCGTAGAGTCCGCATGTCACGTCACCGCGATAATTCCACTGCTATATAATGAGAAGTTCTTTATGTGCCTGTTTAATAATACGAACTTATCAATGTTAAGCCAGACTGTAGCGACCATCTTCAGGTCTTCAGGGGGCAATCTTTGCCAGGAAGGAGGAAAAGAAAAGCTTCTGGTTAGAACTTATTCTCGAAGCAAATCACTACGTGCCAAATTTTTAGATGCAACTTCATGGCTTAAACACTCAATTCACGAGGAATAACAAATTCATTCTTTCATTCGGGACTAACTATCCCTTCTATTCCGAGAAAAAGTACTTTTGTTCGAGAGTCAGCAAATATGGTGCGCGGGTTCTGCCACTTATCCAGTACAATCCATACAACAATTCGATTCCCTCTGGCAATCAGGAAACAAATCACCATCCTCAAATTAGGCCCTATGCAGAGCTTAGTCAAGCCTTTCCAGTTGGAGGAAGGAGGTAGTCAAAGGTACAATTCACAACAAAAGTGGTTTCTGAGATTTCCCCATAGGATGACAAGGCCCCTATGTACCATAACTGCCGCTATTAGGTCGGAAAATATCCTAGTTGGGGCGTCATGAAGGCTCAAAGATTGTGTCGTGTGTATCCTCGTACGAGTTTCACCGGCACTGAAGAGGCTGCATCATTCACAAGAGGATCTATGTAGAAGACTCAAGCAACTTATGACCCACAACGTCAGTGAGAAGCAGTTCTGTGCAGTTCTGGCTTGATGTAGACCGCTCTTTGCGCAATTGCAACGACTGAAATCTCGTCCAAATACCCCTTCCATGTTATTTCCGCCACGGTAATCTCGTCCAGCCTTTATTTTCCCTACTTTTGAGGAACCCTGTTTTCTTCGAAATTGGCGAATTTCCTCGCTTTCTTCCAATCTCTACTTCCGCTTCTTGGAAAAAAAGGGAAAAGGGTACATCAAAATTATCGCGAACAGTGCGATTAAATGGTGTAGCTTTACCACCATGGTCGGTGAGAATCGCAAGTCAACGCTTAACCAAGTATGTCTTCCAGTGCCGCTACAACTTTGTATGGATGTCAAACGCACCCTGTTACTTTTCACCAAAATTTTTTGCATACAACACCGATCTAAAGTGCAGATGATGTTAGCGCATGAAAAGTTCCGGATGTTGACTTCATAGCATGCCTTTTTTACTCGATTTGCATGCAAAGACTGTTCTCTGACCATTAGGCCTAGGCAATGAACGGACGGTTGGAATGACAATAAATCATTTACATCAATTCATCATTTTCTTTTCGTCGAGATCCTGTTCCTGCAAACCCAGGCTTGTCTTTCACAAAATCTTTTTCGCGATAAACTATTCTAAAGCTCTAACATCTGCGAGCAGACTTTCATAGGGTGGTATCCAAAAAACAGGAATGCACCATCAAATACATAGTATGAAGAAGATTCACTGTGACTCAGTTTTCGTGTGAATGAGAAATACTGCCCAGGAAGCAACTAAGCTAGAAGGGAGGCTATCGAACGGCCAAGATTTTTATCAACTTGGTGACATTTATGGGAAGTCATCCTTCAACCACGAAAAAGCTTTTGGTAAGTTATTCTCGAAAAACAGATGCTAACCAGAATCCATAGCGAAAGGCGAATGATTTCAAGGAGTTAGCATTATATTGAATTCAAAGGAACGCGCCATGCATCTCATTTTCAAAGCCACAACCCAATTCAAGATGTTTGGGCCCGTACAGCTTTAGAAATTTTGGATGATAGAACCATCATACCCTTCAATCCTGTTTCCATTCCCTATGCAATTATAGTGCTCCACACCAATCCCTATGAGAAATGAAGAAGGTCTAATGAGAGTGGACGGAACACGGCAAACAAAACTCTAAAAAAAGACGTCCCAATTAAATTACCACCCAATTCGTAGCGCGTCAAGCCTCAGCAGCGAATTTAAGCGCCTTTGATTGAATAGTTTCTATTTTCTCTTTCATATTCGCTTTCAGATTCAGTCATCTTCGACCGGGCGTTTGCTTAGGCGGATTTTGGCGGAACTTCACAAGAAAGTAACTATTAAATCAGCTAGTTTGCAATTTTGGCAAAGAAAGGGAAACAATTCTCCGAAGAACACAGATAACCGGAATGGGAATGAAAAACTGAACCAGTTCTCATAACTACAACTGGCTTGGCCATTATCAACGTCATACTGCTCAAAATTACAGCGGTCAGCGGGGTACTGTTCATTCCTAGGTGTTCTACAGGAACGGTCTGTTCTTGTACAGATATAATTAGAGTGCGATATGAAACATAACTCACCCATTACCCCGATGAACTGAGAAACTAATGGGAAATGTATTCATTGGAAAAAGTTATTGGTGGCTGATTGCTTCGCAAATGATAGATAGCTGATTGACCACCACGTTCGTTTCCTACTATACCTGTTTCTTTTTTCTTCTTGTTTCCACTCCATCTTTCTTGATGATTCATTAATTTACTCATTAATTCAACCGCTCCTTCCTTTCGCCCTTGCTTTATGTTTTCCCTTTTTTCCCTCCTTCTTTCCTTCCTTCTTTCATTTATTCATTCCTATTTCTTCCTTTCATTCACTCATTCATTCATTCATTCNTTCTTTCTTTCTTTCTTTCTTTCTTTCTTTCTTTTCTTTTCTTTTCTTTTTTCTTTATTCCTTTTTTTGTTTCTTTTTCCTTTCTCTTCCCCCTTCTCTTTCTCTATCACTTCTTTCTCCTTCTAAATATAGCTACGCTATTACCATGAATATACCCACTGCACCGGACGCCCTACCAACTAAAAACCCCTACTCCTCAGGGTAATTGTATGAACTAGGATAATGAAACATTAACTCAGCCATCAACTGCCCCTAGACACCGTCTATGGGCAATAAAATCGCATCAGGTGCCTCTCCGATCCTGTGGAGATTACTCGAGGGAGAGACTATACCTCCCTGAGTGAATCTATCAACGGTTACTTCCCAAGGGATAATCTATAATAAAAGCTTTTTTGGATGATATGGACCAGAAACATCAGCATCAGCATGGAACCGTGGTCACTCCAAAACCGAAATTCATTGAGCCCGATAGTCCTCGAAGATAACATTCTTCTAAATCTCTTAAAAAAATTAAAATATTTTCACTTTTTTCTCATTAACATGAAGCATTCCATTGAAGCGAGATTATCGGATAGCGGTAAATCGCGATCGCATGGAAAGAAATTTCGATGCCGGAAGCGGATAGCAATCGAGAGAAATCACAAGTGCCGGTCGCTTGACCATATTGGATCTTGAAAGTGTCGACGAGAACGAGATTGAGATGTCGCAGGGCTGAACAGGTCTCGCGTCTCCTTCAGACGTTCAACGTCGACGATCAACGCACTACTCTCAAGCAATCACGAAACAAGTCGTCCTTCAGCTTACGACGAATGCCCCCCACCCTCAACTATCCGCCCGAATTCTCACCATCCTTGTCCACTTTATTCATTTCGCATCGTCGCTTTTCAAGCTACGATTTATACGGCTATGCTTCGTACGCATAATTGCTGAGCGTCTTCTCCAAAAGCCATAGAATAACCGTATAACCGCCCACTGAATGCAGAACCATTGAATTGGTTCAGGCAGCAGAGGATGTTCCTTAGCCACTCTTCCAAAGTTTTCTATTTTGTCGTCTCTTCAAAGTAAAGCATTTCCCCTTGGCCTCTCACACACCCTCAGATGGAAATATTCCTTCGATTCCTATCAATACTTTTCAAAAAAAAAAATTTTTTTGAAGGACCATGTACCATGCGGTACATAAACTCCCACGGAATTCTGGCAATACGGTGGAATCTGTTCAGGGGCCCGTAAGCCAACCTTTTTACCGTGGTAACTCGTTCTCCAAGACCACCTCTTTGATTAGGCTAGTGAATCTTCCATGGGATAACAGTCTCCACGAACGCTTAGAATGTGGCTTTCAGAAAGCAATATGTAAGTTACATGGGAGTGGGGAAGCATT
The DNA here is from genome assembly GCA_900617895.1 of Haemonchus placei. Lineage (NCBI taxonomy): Eukaryota > Metazoa > Nematoda > Chromadorea > Rhabditida > Trichostrongylidae > Haemonchus > Haemonchus placei. The sequence goes on along the minus strand of UZAF01018357.1, from coordinate 22,595 downwards.
TTTGAAACAGAATGGAAGTGGATTACCAAGATGAAGGAGCCTCTTGATGTATGCCGACGTTTATGTGAACTCATCATAGTCATTACCGTACCCATCAAGTTCTATCGAATTGTTATTTATAAAAGCTATATGTCAGCGTCACGCTTGTTGATTTATTGGCACTATTAAAGCTTCACAGCATTGATTTATTGTTTTNTGCTTCACCAGTAGATGCTGACCAATAAAATCAGGACCTCAAAATGTATTCGAGTTTTTTTCAAAACCGTAGACGCACTTCAGTTTGTAGATCACCTGCGCAGAAGCCCCTGGAAATCAGCCTAGGTTCTTTAGACGTCAGGAATTGGGCGTTTTTCACTGACACGGGTCCATTCGAAGAGATCAATTTCCGCGATCTCGGGAAGGATTGCTCGCTTTAAACAAGATTCATTTACAGATCATTTGAGCCGTGCATTCCAAGGTTGCTATTCCAATGAGATCCCGTTGGTTGGTCACCACACCCACTGCGAACAAACGAATTAATGTCAAAAAAGAAGTTTCTTCTCGAACCTCCGAGTCCGTCGGGTTTGCTTGACGGCTCAAACCACGACATTAAACTTAACCATGAGGGGCTACATTCTCATGAGTGCCATTTTGGGTCTACCAGACAAAGCATAGAGGGGCATCTGGGAAAGAAATGTAACCAGTCCCACCTAGCTGACACCCTCTTACGTCTTCGAATTACCTTATTCAGGATCTCGCAACTCTCTCCAGGAATTCTGAATTCATCCACGTCCAGTTTTAAGCCACAACAATCCGTGCAATTTTCTTCTTTGACCTTGTGAGCCTTCAAAAAAATCTTTCAGGGTATGAAGACGTTATGGGTATTGGTTGCATTGGCAGGAGTTTCGTTAGCCGATTTGCCATCATGTGAACGAGCACGATGTAGCCACTGTGAGGTGAAATTCATAGCAAAAGTATGTAAAAAGACTTGCGACGCCTGTCCGCAGACGATTACGGAAGTGAACTTGGTGAGAGTTACTTGGTGATTCCATTTCGTAGTCTAGCCTTCCGAATAAGTACCTTTCCAGGAAAGTCGGCTGAAGAGCTTCTACGAGGAGAAGGATCGATTATCACAAGCAAATAAGGAATATTATAAAGG
>UZAF01018356.1:0-27511 GCA_900617895.1 Haemonchus placei | reverse complement strand
GGTAGGGTTGCGACATGTCCAGTTTTTCCAAAAAAACACGAGATCAGTTGCACGGAAGTGCTTGGTGCTTGGACAGCTTTTGATTTGGCTCATCTTGAAAGACCCATACGGTCGACTGCTATTTACTTTCGGGCTAATACCCGTAAATCCATGATCCATCACCTGTCGCGATGTCACAGACGTGTTTCGAAGCACCGCGATTGTATTTTTTGAGCATTTCCTTCGACTAAACGACGACGCGAGTCCTTTTTTGGGGGATTGACAGATTTCTCAATAACAAGTTTTTTACAGTCAAATGTTCATAAAATATTGAATGTATGATGGTCCCACTAATGTCTAAGGTCGTCCCAATCTCACGATAGGTCACATGACGGTCTGCAATATTAGTTTGTGCACAGTATCAACGGTTTCCGGAACAACAACTGATTTTATACGACCTCCACGAAATTCGTCTTCGAGTGAACTACGACCTCGGGTGAACTCACTGTACCATCGATAAACACTGGCCCTGGATGGAGCTTCACCACCGAAAATTTGACTAAGTTCATCCATACATTGCTGGTGGTTAGTCCACGTCGAAAGTTGTAGAAAGTAATCGCGTGAAAATGCTCACGATTCAGCTCCATAACTTGGCCTAAATAAAATCTTATAACTCAGTGTAAACAACACAAATCGTGCTCAAATTTTGCAACGTGACCTCAAAATAGTCATCAAATCTTTACGATAAGGGTGTCAGTTGCTAGATCGCTACACTAGTGTTGCCAAATCTCGAATAAAAGGCAACACTCGTATTATCGTCGTTCAGTGAACTCACGGAGAATCCCTGTTCAACAAACTCATGAAAATTACTTGTGAAATATAATAAAAGAAACTCGGAGACAATGTAGCTTGAGCGTAATATTTTGCTCAAAATGTCAGACTTGAAAACCAGCACAGTAACCTGTACGGGTTATAAAAATGGTGAAATGTGCATAGGGCCCCAACAAGGTTATAGATTGTTTCTTCCTATGTATCATATTTGTTGGAAAGAGAATTATATCCTGGAGAATGCTGGCTATCTAAACGAGGTACAAAATAGTTTTCGATGGATAGATTGTGATGTCATGTCTGTTCTAGATCGGCAACCATCAAATTCTGGCGTTCACTACAAGTCGAATACGTTCTGCAGAGGTGCGCATCTTTGCACGAGCAGAGAGCCATGTTTGATATACTATTTGTTCTCGGTGAACAATATTTGCACGATTCGGCTCTACTTCGCCACCATAGAAAGAAAGGCGACCACGCAGCCTGCGTCAACGAGCACACCAAATGTGAATATAGATGAAATAATTTTATCGAGTACGCTATCGAAATCGTTCTCATTTTTATAGTGTCCTTGATAGAATGTTATATGTTTGAGCTTGTTGCGTGGGTGTATGTTTTCCTCGAAACAATTTTACAAACCGCCACAGATTTGAACTCATTAGCATTAGTGCGAATGCTAGTCTTTCCCTTGACCCAGGTGGCTGCAGCATTTTGAGGATTACTGCGCTCTCAAACTTGAACGAAAAATTTTACGTTTTACTGGTCATACTCGACCTTCTGATCTGGCGTAAGATTCGAACGATTCATTGTTTCATAAATAGAATACCGACTCAAGCAGCGATGAGCGCATTTTAGGGGATAATCGCTACCGCTGCGAGTAATCGTGTTCTACACGAGCTTCGTCATCGCACGCACTTTTATAAAAAAAGACACCTCACTGGACTATACACTTCACTTCTAGAGCGAGGCTCGACTACATCAGACGAACCTCCCTCGTAGCATTAACGAAAAGTCGAAAGTGGGAAGATACCGAGTGAAGATACCATGGAGTTGCTCCTAGAAACAAATGGCCAATCAGAAACATACGTTGATCTAATCTGTTTACTACGATCTCCGTCGTTTTTTGCTACCATGTTTATAGTTGAGTTGGGGTACCTATACAAGCAGACAGCTTGAACATTGAGCACCTTTGAGTTGCTTGAGAACAATGAATCTCATACTTCTTACAAGTTCTTTATTTTTATCCCGGAATCTGATACTCATATGAATAATGCGCTCAAAGTTACCACCCCGCTACTTCTTCAAATCGAGCCACGATGAATTCCGTCGCTAATTTTGAAGGAAGAGCAATATTCCAGCTCTGTTCCCGCATTGTGCCATTTGATCACAATCTAGTGTCATCAATTGCAATGGACACAGGGACACTCTCCCGAGATGTGTAAACTATCAAACTTCAACCTATTATAACTTCCAAAAAAGCCAGCCCAGCAGATGGATATGCAACTTGAAAGTGGAGTAATAACATCTGCCTTGTGTTAGATTAATCGGTTTTACAGGCAGTTCAATAATCAGTGAAGGGTAATCGAATGTAGAAACAGAATTAAACCAAAGTTTGTTCGATCTGCACTCTTGTGACGTTACCACAGAACTTTCAAAGAAAGAATGATTACCCCTGCATTACCTTAGATTTTTTTACTATCACCTCGCTTAGTAGACTTCTTCTTAGAAAGAGGACTAATCGCTTCTTGCAACCATAAACGATGAAACGAAGTTAGATATTTTTCACAGATGCACAGAAATATGAAGAGTGGCAACCGAGAATTGCAACGAATAAAAACCAGAAAATCAAATTTGGAAAAAGTATCAGAAGAGTATTGTGCTCAAACTATTGCAGACGGTGAGATAGCTTACATAGCTCCTTCAATTCCAGAGGTATCCTCATCTCATTTCTATGGTATTTCACGACAACCTCGAATAGGAGTCACAAGTAATTGCCATAGTGGTGATCGAGATCTTTAACTAGGGCACCCAAGTAAGCAAGTCTCACCCGTCGCTGTATAACTCAAGAGAAGTAACTGCTCAACAGAACCACTGTAGTAAGTGCTGTGAAGCGGACGGAATTTCCACCTCTTCCTCAATATACGTTTCCATTTTTTTATTTTGTTGTAGGGTAGAGTTTTCGATGAAAGCACGTTCGAAGCTAGTTAATTACATGTAAAATCACCTGCTTTACCTCCTTCCGTGGCTTATCCTTATAGTTACCTACTTTTTCTGCAATTACAATGAACGCCTTGTAGTTAGGACGAGGGCGGGATCTTAGTGGGACTTGTCTATTTAAGCCGACTCGCGAAAGGTGGACATTCAATCCTTACCGCCCGCATCACTCTGCTCCAATGCACCTATCTACCAACTTATTCATAGCACTTGCACTTGTACTTCCTGGTAAGTTTCATTGTATCAGTACATCAAATGTCTTAGAAACGATCTAATATTTTTTGTTAATATGAAGTAAAAAGATTAGGACACGTTGTGAAAAAGGCCATTTATAAAGTATGGAAAGTAAGATGAAAAATTCGGGCTAGTTCTGAATTTTCCGAAGAACCCATGATGGGAAAATAAAAAGTTGCTCTACCTTTCTGACTTGGCAAACGACTTCAAAATCCCTACAAGTACAGTGTCAAGCTAACCAACGATCCTAATCGAGATAAGGGGCCCTGGCCTGTGTTTTTTGTTAGTGGCATGTTCAGTGCAGGTTAGCGTGAAAGAAAGGCCCGGAAATAATACAGATTCCACCTGCCAGAAGAAATACATACGCCCTTTTCAGTATGCAACGCCGAGACTTTAGCCGAGAGAACCTAGAGATTGCCTTTAACCTTTTTTGCATGTTACTATACCAAAACATCACATTTGCATTAAAAGCTACAAATAATCAGCTCTTCAGTCAGAAAAGAGAAGAATTTCACATATTTTGCTGCAAGTGATAGGATTGCATCCCATCAACTATTGCGTATCGAAGCATTAAACTTAATTTGTTAGCGTCATAAAAGAACTTCAATTATGAGAAAAAATCCATGCTTCTCTTCATAGTCCACCTTTCCTTTGCTATTTCAGCTGAAATCATAAGGCTTAGCGATGCACCAAGCTATTTTGAAATGAGTAGCAAATTCATGTACAAATGGGTATGGTTTTCGTTGACAGAATTTGCTGGAACTTGGCTCATTTCTTCACTGAACTTCATTCTCGGAATCTAACTCGAAAACATCGCATAAGCCGAGAAGGCCTGCATGTGGAAAAGTGATGTGTGTTGCGATAGTGCATATGCTTATAAAACCGTAAACAGTAATCGTTAAACGATGCTGAAGATGCTATTAAACGATTGGTTCCACCTACATGCTTGGAGGACCTTACAGAAACATATTCCAGAATTCCGGATTGAATCTAACGTATTGCATTAAGATTCAGTAGCTGAACCAACCACAGAAGTCCAAAAGTACAGCTACTATTTCAACTGCCAAATGAATTATTAATTAAAGAATCTCTATGGTATACAAACCAATTCGATTTCATATAAATAAGCTAAATTTTTGATTAAGTGCTGTCCACTCCGGCCACTACAGAACAGCTGAAACAATGGATAGTGGCAAACCGGAAGAATATTTACGGCGAAAACTCAGTGACCGGTGATGGTGACCTGGCCGGAGCAATTCTGCGGTAGGCTTCTTTCGATCACGGGACAGTTTTAAAAACGTGTCTTCACTGCCTGATCTAGAGCGATCTGTTTAACTTTCTATTGATAGTCTCCTTTGATTAAAAAAGTACGGGGTACCAACACGTAAGCATTTAATACACTGCGAGGTCGAGTAGAGGAATGAAGGGGTAGCAGGCGCTGATTTCATGTGCTGCGTTTTAATCCTCTTGAGGTGGTACAGGTAAAAGCTCAGCTTGATGGGATACCACAAAGCGAGAAAAATGAACGAATTAGTCCTCTTTAGAGAATAATGTCCATAGGCTCTGACTTGAATTCGCGCCATATCAGTATCGCTTTTTCCGATTCACTGGCTTCGTAGTGAATCCGAAGTATTGTCTAGAGGTTTCGAAGAGCAATGGAAATTTGAAATTTGAATAGTGGTGAGGAAGGAAAGGAATCACAATTTGAAGGAAGGCATCGATTGCTGTATCGACTTATTTTGGGCTCAGCAATGAACGACATTTGAAAATACATCTTCGAAACAATGCATATAAGTTGGGATTTGAACTCGCGCCAAATTATGGTTTGGAACGAAGAATTTTATTTCTTCTCCTAGTCTCCGATAAAGAGAAATTTCCTTCCAAAAAACTTTAGCTGGTGATATGTATCATGTCAATGACTGCTTTGCCTCAAGCAGGTTGTATGAGATGACAAAAACAAAAACATAAACAATTCCGCTTTGATGAAGCTCACCTAGCGACGCTCATTTCACTCATCACTATTCACTTAATACGGACATATTTTCTGCAGCACAACAACACATATACGTCTACACTCGAGATTTTACACTTTTCCAATCTGCCAGACACTTACAGGCTTTTTGGTTTGGGAGGAGGTGCACCAACTCAAACAACTACGACGGCGGCTCCATCTACCACTTCTCCGAAGGCAATTCCACCCGTAACTAGAGATGGTACGTTTAATATAAGTCTAGTACTCCATGTACCGCATCGTAATAGAGACTATCGAAGCGGCCTGCAACAAAATGATCGCTGCCAGCTTAAAATCACCGAATCACTGCTCGCAAGATCACGAGTTGTCATCCACACCAAAGAAAAACTTAGGTAGCTGTAATGGGACTCATCCTTTGAACAAGAGAACGAGATTTGTTGTCAACTGGCTGTTCAGAAAACTAATGGGTTGTCATTTCAGTCTACCTAACCGCTCGACAAAGGAGCAAACTCTTAGTTTGTGTTTGCATAGACTTAGACTCCATAGAAAGAGTCGAATCCGCACTCGTTGTAAACAAACTTTGGTAGGGAAACGACACCAGGATCTGGCTATTTAGTAAACTACATTTAATTATTTGTGACGCATTGAAGGATACGACCATCTAAGAATGATTTCCACCAACGTATAACGGAGTTTGAGCACTTGGCAAATGTGAAAAGTTCGAGTCCTGGTGCAACTGTTAACTTCATTTTACAAATCACATGTAGCATTCGAGCTAGCTGAGGCAATACTTTAGACGAAGCAGGTCGGGCTCGAAATTGTATTGTGTTGTGGGTCTATTTTTCCAGCGTGCTTTTCTTTCAAAATATCCTTAAACTGAAAACTATTTCCCGGAACATCGCCAATCACATCCAGAGCTCAAGCGATGGAGCGTTTTGGCTCAATTTAGCTGACTGATAGTGCCACCATACTATCGTCTTTGCTTACAGAACTCACTAAAAGGCGAAGTCTATGAGAACTTTGAGGTACCTTTTCAGGTTGAACATCGGAAATCTTAGTGCACAATAGTGCATCAGTGGCGAAGAAAGCGCAAAAATCCGCAGAATTCGCGAATACAAAGATTCTGAGGGGGGTTGTACGAGATTGTGGCGTCGGGAGCGGTATGAAAGAGGTACTAGGACGAGATCTCAGTTGTGTGCAAGTGCTAAAAGAATTGGCTCTGCAGCGAGCAAAGTATGCCGGAAATTGCTTTTCACTGCAGCCATGGGTCACTTGCGGATGTTTCCGTGATCCACAGCAGAAAGCAATTTTTGGCGTTTTTCTCTTGTAGAAGTTGTTTTGAATTTCTAGCATTTGTTCTCTATTGAGAGCAACCTTACAAGGCCGTTAAAACATGGCTACTTCTGGGTGTGGTATATGATGGGCAATACCTCTGATCTGTTATTGCGCTCTACCTGAGCAGTTTCTTGATCCGACAATGGCCCATGTGCTATCCTTAGGGACCAGAGTCATACCTGTGGAAAACCTCAGTATCTTAGTCACCATTAATATCGGTGGCCGAGCCTTTCGCTCAAATTCTTCTCTACCATTCAATCAGAAATGTAAAAAAATAAACATCCTCTTTTTCAAAATCAACACCTCGCGTCTCAACTTCCGCACATATTGAGTGGTGTTGAGATACGTAAAGAGGCTTTTACAATGATTCAAGGGAAAAAAGTTATTGATTTTTGTAGGTGTTGTCACTAAGTTTTGCCATTTTTTTTTTTCGGACGAAGCTGCTACCACTCAGAGAACGTCCGTTCTTATCGCCGATGGAACGCTGCACACGTCGCGTGCGGACAAGACGGATTTAATCGTCCCGTGAATGTGTGACGCAGTACCCAAACACACGCTGGAGCGCCTCCAAAACACCTGTCACATATACGACGCAAAGGAAAGGCCCCCCGGGTGAAGCCTTCAGGCGTGGCTGGTGGGTGCTAGGGGGTTACGGTGTCACACACTCACGGTACGTTAAAATCCCTCTAATGCGAGCGGCGCGTCTCACTGCTATTCAGAGATGGTTACGTTTGAACCGTGCAAGGCTTTAGTTCTTCGTATTATTTGACTGCGGCCGGTATTTGAATGCAACTTAGGAGGCGGCCATTGAGGGATGACTGAGACCCGCTCGTAGAAAGATCCAAGTGGAGCAGAATAAGTCGTGTCGAGTTTTTTCCATGTAGAAAATGGAGGAATCAGAAAATGGGGCGATAAGATAGTGAGTTGAAGGAGATTCTCTACTAGAAACGTGCAGAACCGCTGCAGCAGCGGAATTGATTCCAATGTCCGCGCGCGGTAAAATAATTTGAACCGCAAAACCTTTGTACGGTTTGAATGTGTCCATCCCGGAAACGCAGTGGACTGCGCCTCACGGCATGGTGTGCGGTATGACCTAACTTTATCGACTATAAGAATGAAGCCCACTCGGTACGTTATGTGGTCGAAGAGAGATGGAAGACTCAGATGACGACAGAAGACTTCTGGGTCATTGTCTATCTCTCTTATCATAGGATTATCAGAAATCAGCCGATGGAGAGAGGGTTGGCCTAAGGCAAAATAGCAAGTCAACGCGTGAGCATGCGAAGCGTCTGAACAAGCATACGCTGGAACGGGGACGAAGGCATAATCACAGTCGTGGCTAGCGATTCAGGAAGAAATGTCATAGTAGACCCACAGTTAGTGACAAGGGCTCGATTATCACGAGTTTTTAAAATACCTCTCGTTTTCTCTAATGTAAAGTGAACTTAAGGTGTTCGGATTCCAAGAACACTTCGGATGGTGAGTCAAAATAATAACGAATGTAGCTTCATCATTTGTACACGACTTTGCAGAGAAGGTAACGCCGCAGGAGAAGGTTGGGTTTTGTAGGTTGATGATAATAGAGTTCAATGTGCCTAGGCAAGGCTCGAACTCCCGTCAAAAAAAGTGACAGGAAGGCGTCTATGCCAGCATACCTAAAAATTAGGGGCCAATTTTGTTTTTTTTTATAGTCAGGAGAATCTTGTTTGTGAAGAATTAAACTGTGAATAGAATTGTATTTCACACAGTAGGACACAAATCTCTTCCTTAGCACACAAGGTGTGTGATAATGCATTGCACGGCAGCGAGCTATGCAAATTTGGATAAAATATTTGAGTCAAAGCTGAGAGGCGCCGTACCACGCTGCTGCTGCTTCACGGCTCGTGTATTTGGATAAGCTGCATTCGCGCAATCAACCCTTCTCACCTTCTGACGCACTCGTCTTACGCATACATTAAAAGGTCAGAAGGCATTCTGATGGGACTAATTGAAAAAGTACAGTAGTTCTTCCGCACGAAAAAAAGATCATGGAAATCCACATAAGCGATGGATACTGCCTCTCGAGGTTCCGAAACTACCGCCAACTCTCTGTTCACGACGTTCTCTCTTCAAAACATCCGCCTATACAGCTAGAATTAATAGCACTCCGACATAGAGAACAATAAGATCAAGAGGGACATTGCAGCTGACAGCCAAATGAGCCAATCTGCACAAAATGGACCTCGAAAACGATTTGCCATTGGTAGTAGATAAAAAATGAAAGTGAAGGTGAACAGGGAAAATAAATAAATTGCATAAGAAGAGAATTATCGAATGAAATAGAAAATACATTTTGCTATTTACTTTGATTCGTTCTTGTTCGTTTCTACTCCTATTTTGAGTACCCTTACCAGTGACTATGACCCGGAAATCTTGCCAACAACGAAAACTTCTCGTCATTGCAGTATGCCCATTCGCTGCACAACCACTTATGCTTGGCAAAGAATTCGCGTTCTGTCGCCACTCTTCTATTGATGATTGCCCTGTCGGTTACCTATGCCAACAGTCTTTTGTATTAGGCAAATCCATTTGTTGCCTAGATAACCGCCTCAGACCGGTGACAAATCGTCCTGTCACAGGTAAGTCGTAGACTTCATGAATTACCGTGGAAGATCTCCATTCTAGATCATATTTGCCTCCATTTTAGCTCACCCACCGCTCAGCTGGAATACTATCACACCAACTCCAACACCGAATTGGATAGGTACGCACACTACAGCAAAGAAAGCTCCGTGGTACATCAAAAATAAGTATGTTCTCTTCGATACTTGCTTGACTTTCGAAAAGTTTCCAGAATCAAAAGCGCTCTAACTAGAATTCGTAGCATTCTGAAAATTTCAAAACAATTCGGTGCCTCTCATGCCCGCTGTCATTATAATCAATCTAGAAGTACTTGGCCAAGTGTGGCTAACAGAATGACACCAGAAACCACAGTCTCTATCTCCGATGCCAATGCGAGTGCAACGGAAGCTCCAGCCTCTACATCCACAACAAACATGTGAGTCGAAATATTGATTACACTTTTTAATGAGGGCATTAGACTCATGTGGCTTTCTCAGCATCTTTTGAATTGAGGAGCCTACCTACGAAAAGTATATGTGACTGTTCGGCTCTGGCACTGGCTCATTCAAATCTATGATCTTTTCTATAGAAACCGGTACAGTACCAGCTCCTTGTAACTGCTCCAACTTCCTATTCATATTCTCTTTTCGTCAATCGTAATCACTGTAGAGTCCCATTCATAGTAAAAACAACCTCCTTTCAGCCTAACTTGGTGAGTTAGGCTTCTATCAATACGAAAATAATTGGGTGCGAAATCTAACGGCAAATTTACGTCTTGTACATACTGCGGATATGACAACTACAATACCACAAAGCTGGCGGAAGAGTGATGGAGTACAATCATTTGCGAAGCTTATTTTTCAGAAAATGACGCCTCAGATTGCACTAATGACATTGACAATGTTTGAGAACGTTTTGTACATACCTTTAGTGATTCGTGGTAGATAGACGCGTCGGACTAGTCCGTCGAAAGCCGTCGTCTAGGCTAGCTCTGATGAACTGCTCCGACAGAACTGAAAACAAGATCATCAACAAATTCCACTCCTGAAATATCTGACTTCCTTTGATTTTTCGTTTTCATTTCGAGGGCATTTGAAGATTGAGCCTCCAAACTCCACATTTATACCTGCGTACGCAACAGTGTTGTAAATCCCCCACTATGAAAATAGCCTCCGCCTTCTGTCTTCGAAAGGCATGTTCGGAACCTTATATTTCCAATTTTCTGAATTTCTGCTACAATTTCACGAACATCGGAGTCTAAGCCTTGGAGTATCTGACATGCTGCCTGCGAACATGACAGCTCCAAGGCCAAATTTGTCCTTTTGTTATGGATCTTTTTGGACTCAACGGGTCTGCAAGGTAATACCTTTTCAAGCCGCATAAGTGCGTCTAGCTCAAAGATCCAATACACTGGGTTCTCAGTGTGATCAAGGGAAACCATGCAGTGTCTGAGTACATGAAAAATTATAAAAAGGATAAAGGACAAATTTTTTGGCGTTAATCAGTCCCGTCTAAAGGATGCGCCCCCGCACTCGACTTCCATTCAGAATCGTAGTGGCGTAATGAGCGCGTATGTGGCCTATACAATGACTTGCGGTGGCCAGCCGATGTACAAGTCAGTGCTTTTATCCTCCCAGACGTGTCTGGTACCAACTCACCGAGCCAGGAGAGATGGAAGGCTTGGTTGGCCTAGGCGGGCATCGATCCGGGATTCAAACCCCTGACCGTACGTGTTATATAGTGTGCCACTTGCCACTACACCGCTTCCGCCTTAAAAATCATAGTAAGAAGAAATGTCAGCAAAAGGCTGCAATCGGAATAAGAAAATATACTAGTTCAGATGTAAGTCCCCTTATCATCGCATCCCTTATTACCCTTATCATATACAAGGGCAAGGTTATAACGAAGGAATACGTGCAGCTTAAAGGAACGCGCGATTTTTATATTCTTGAGCGTTGATAACATTGAATTTAATTAGTTCATCTTGCAATAAAATATTAAAGTGTCCATATTTTGAGAGCAATGTGAGCTGTTAGTAGTAAAGGGGAGTAAATCATGTCGTACTATTACCTAACACGAATACTTTCTTTGACTCTGCCAGTTGTGTATGGCTTCATGCACACCTTGAAAGGAGGCGACAGTAACGAAAGATATGGCAAGTAGAGGTCGATTAGCTGAATGGTTAGGTAGAGGGCGATTAGACCATCTGTTATCAAAGTTATACATGGATCATGGCGGACCACTATGATTAGTGTAGTATGACTTGTATTTGAGACATTCCATTAAATGACGACTCCAAAAATTTCAGTTCATAAACGAACACACCCGGACTCCTCGGAACATGCAATCTTAATCAACTGCTCCGACTTGATCGTACAATTAGATAATAACAGAGAATATTCGATTGTGGCCTCTTCTGGCCACATCGCAGATAACGTAAGAAGTAATCGTAGAATGTACACCGAATTGAATGAAATTTAACAGGAAATTTGAATTTAAAAATCGCGTTAACCATGTACCTGCAAGTTTTGCATGTATTACCATCAGTATTACATGATGGAGGCAGTGAAAGTTGTATAATTACGTTGATCCCATAAAGTATATGGCCGGAAAGGGTAGGGATTTCTTGGGAATTTCGTATTTGAACAAACGTTCCCGGCTGAAATTATTCAAAATCGTTCATGATGGGTGTCACAATAATTACAATTTCATGCTCTGCTCCTGATTGTGCCATACATGCCTATTACTTGAAACAAAGTTTTCAATTGATGTAGAGGGTTCACAAGGGTTTACAATGCAATTATGCCCGTATGTTAAGTAACATATTACAAAATTGACGCTGATTTGTAGTCAACCCACGGTCCACGACAGATTAACCGATCCGTTTGCGACGGATCGGTTGACAAGAATTAGTAGTAGTATTGTTGGTAAATGAGGAGTAAAACTTCAATTTCCTTGAGAAAGAGGAAAATTTCGAATATTTGGAAACATTTTATACATATAAGTTTATATACAGTACTGGTCCGAAAGAAATCACCTTGAACCTTTTTTCTCATAACTCATCTATACCTCGATGATTTCGTCTGATTCTTTGACAGCACCTTTTTCAAATATCACCGAATCTCCTGCTGTGCAGAATCTGCAGCAGCGCTCTTCCGGCCCAGTGGGCGAACTATATCTCAAAAAACTTGCGGAAGGGGCATGTTCATTAGGTAGATTTCAGTGTATTTTGGGTCTAGAAACGTCAGTGATTCTTTGTTCCGTCAGTAAAGAGACGAAACTCCGGCTTTCGCTATCTGACCGTGGAGGAGCTCTCCGCCATCGCCACGAGCTGTAAGGAAGAATTGACTCAGGCTCAATATCCGAGGGTGATTGTCGAAGCAGTGTCTACGATTACGAAAGCTATCGAAAGTATTGAGTCTCTCACAGGTCCAGTCAAACGAGAGAGCTCGGAAAGGCCACGGATTGCAGCGCCTGAGGACGGTAAGAAGAGCATGTGCGTCGTCCTAAGATCCCAGACGAGCATCTTCCGATATTATAACTAAGCGAGTCGATGCTTCTGGGGAGAGTGGAGCAACATTCTGCTCGAGCCCCGACCAGACCAAGTGATCCTATGGGTCGAGGTCGGAGAAGCATCCCAACGACCATTCACTGGCAGGGATGACGACCAACAGCTTGCCTTCATCCCTGCCGATAAATGACCGTTGAAAAGCCTAAGTATTCCACGACTTGGGTGTGGGCGCGAAGTCTTGCTCGAAGAATGTAGGTTTCTGAAGTGTGTCTAACTGCAAGACAGTAGCTCCATCTAAAAGTTGTACTCGTTGTAGTGGACCGTGTCGATCTTCACACCGGGATCGAAGGAAACGAGAAGAGCTTTCGCGCTGGCGCACACTCGGTCATACTATTACTGGCAGGTTGACAGGTCCGAAAGACAATTCTCTTGTAATCTGCCTGCTCAAGAAATAAGGCTACCACCCACGTATTTCGGGCATTCGCCGCTGCCTTCTCGGTGAACCACTTCTCGTCGGAGAAGACGGTTACGAGGTTTTTCCCGACAGTGGTCCGCGCAAGGATGGTCCGGCGTCTTGCAAGCTGGACGGCCCTACTTTTCTCCGCAAGTCGTGGCAACTTCTGATCTTGTAAGGACAGGGTACAAGGCGGTCGTGTACCAAAGCTCTTCGGTTCGCAGTAGTCGTTGCGGTGCTTGGTTTTTCACAGATCGAGGATGGTCGGCATTTGTACCAGTCTCGTAGTACCTCTTAGAAGTTCCAATACAGCTTTATTCTATTAAACAGAACAGGAGGTTGAGTAATACAAATAAGTCGGCTGACGTTTCAGCGATTTTCGCCTTCTTCGGAGCCTAAAAAGGTGGAAACCAAATTATGATTTATTCGACCAAATGTCTCACCCCCCACGGGACCTTCGAGACCAGATAAGTCATCACGTAATTAATAGTGCGATTGAAACCGTACCTTCTAGATCAGTAGAGCCAGCCCACCAGGACGACGATAGTAGCGTGAACCAGGCTGATCAGAGTCTACGGTTCCGGCTGGAAGGCCAACCTTATATAGGGGGTAAGTTCCCGCGTTGTTGAGACACATTCTCCCCTCCGGTTCATTTTTGGTTGCCTGACCCGTATCCAGAACGCCTCCAGGGTTTTGCGCGCGGCTGTCTGGGTTTCACGCGCCACGACCTCGACGATGACCTCAAAATCATCCCCGTTATGAGATTCCAGCCTGTGGCAACCTAAGGCAGTAGATGTCCGCGATCTCGTCTTCCCCTCTAAATGCTCCCTAACACGAACGTGAAGCGGAGAGCTTCTTCGCTGTGGAAATGGGATGTAGCCAGCACACTCCATCCATCTTGGGTTATCTAGCCGGATTTTGATGAAATTCAGTGTTAATTATGGAATCGTTCCCAATGGTAACACATCAGCTTTCCAGTAACCGAGTTCAATGTGTAATACTAATCAGTCAAAATTTTGTAAAAATAATTCTGGGCCACACTGCACTCCTCAGCAACAAACTGCATGCTCGGTTCACAGATAGGTCGAGGGAACTGTGTCAATTTCTTACGATTTCATCACTGACCATGAAAAAGTCTCGCGATGTATGCGATTTCGACGCCGATTAACTATTTTGCGCCAACAATACCATTACTTAGTTTCGAAAGGTGCCCCTCGGCCTCCGAAGTGTACTTCAAGTGATCTACCTATATCCTGACGTTGGTCGTAGCCGAGCACGAGGGTTGTGATTGAGAACAACTTTCAGAAGCCCCACCCTTCTAAAAAAAATTTAGTTTTCCTTTCCACTTTTATAGGAATAAGAGTGTCGATGGATAAATTTATATCCAAGTGAAATAGCTGCGACCGTTTTCTCATACCCAGATCTTTTTCAAAGCGAAGGACACTTTTCACGCCCGTTAAGGAGTCTGCTTCTATAACCTTCTTTTGTAACATTCACACTAGTATTAATAAGTAATAACTCACAATAGCAATTAGCTCTCTAGAATGAAGAGGCGAGTATTGCATCAGGCAGGCAGTTGACCCAGCTAATAAGGCTAATTAGTCAATGGAATCGAGAATGCGAAACGAAATTTCAACTTCAGGCCAACAACAGCATCTATGGCGAATACTACTATGAAAGTGTCGACTCTATGGGCCCGAGTATGGACAACAACAATGGCTCCAGTGAAATCTGTAGCAGTTAGCGTCTTGCAAGCTGGTAGCATTCGAACGCTTCGTGTGAGCAGCGTGATATGGTCCAATAGATAATATAATCTTTTTAACAAATATTCTGCACAGGATGGTCAGTCTGAAGCTGTTGGCGCTATTACGCTCATCAACGACAACGGATTCTACGTGCTTGTCAATACTGGCGCCTCAAGTGACACTGAACGGTTGCTTCACGGTAGGTTCAGCCAAAATATACTGATCATCAAATTGTATTATCTACACCTCTTTGATGGAAGTGTAGAAATAGTAAGGTGAAGCAGTGGTTAGAGTGGCCGATGAGTCGGGGAAAAATTCGCAGCGACTATACCTCCGTAAGCCAGCCCGCGTTAGTCAGCTAACCACGTTACGAACTACATATCTTCCATGTTACGCTCTGTTCCAATGGTCTTTGAGCTGCGCCTTACGACAACTTACTGCTATTTGCCTCGTGCCTTTCCAAACGGGCGAATGTCCCGTACCCCGTTCCCACTTGCGAAACCAACACCTGCATGATGTAAAATCTTGTGATGATTTTGGTAGCTAGCGGAATTTCCTCATCGCTCCGTCTTCACCATTCCTTTGTTCTCTCATCTCGACCCTGTTCTCATTCACACTCTTTTAGTTGAACCTTTCAGCTTCAAAAAGCGTGGCTCAACTTTTTTTTTTGCCTCCTCTCTTCACTCCAGCAAAAGGCCTCTCATGTGAAAGAAGGCAATAAAGTGAATCGAGTGCTAACCAGTTATCCTGTTAACGAAAAACCTCAATTGTTGTAAGAGAGTACTGATTAATTTTGAAACCACAGAAATGACACCTCGCAGTGCTTAAAGGCACAGTTCACGATAAAAATGATGTCTGGGTTCTCCCTTCAGGAATACCCAGCGGCCCCCAAGGGTAACAGGGAGGACGCTGTCGGGTCCAAAATACAACAGCTAGGGCACAGTGTTAGCCCCGTTACCGGATCGTTCGGATTCCCCGCCCCGACTATATCACGTCAGACGGGAGGATACCAGCGCTCTTCCGTGCTCTGCATCTCTGACACCAGACCGCAGAGTGCATGGGGACCGCGCCAGGGTAGGAGATTCGGAATTGGGTGAGATGATTATCTCGGACAAAAAGCTGGGCATCAAATCATTTCTGCGCTCTAGCGCGGCGTCACAGACGCAGTCAGAACATCAAGTCGCCCAAACACTCCTCTCACGCCATTTTTTAGATTAGGGTAGGAGATTCGGAATTGGATGAGATATTATCTCGGACAGAAAGCTGGGCATAAAACCATCTCTGCGCTCTAGCGCGGCGTCACAGACGTAGTCAGAGCATCAAGNNNNCGCCCAAACACTCCTTTCACGCCATTTTTTGCCTAAAACTCGTCCAACCTCCCATTTTACTAGTTTTTTGCGCCATTATACTTCTTTTTATGCACCGTTTTTTGCGCTTAGTTCGTCATTTTGCACTATTCTAGACTGTATCTTTCATTATTCTCCAAACACCGGATACCAAAAATTATCGTGAACTGCGGCTTAAGCCTAATCGCCACCGCGCGTTCGAACGTGTCTAGCGTGTGGGACTGCAAACGTTCTCCGTAGGATGCCGCTGTGGCTAACCGGTGGACCCTGCGCGAGCAGCCCAACTTTCCTCCGCGTCTTGAGATCAAGTCCGATAAAAATGTCATGGAAGAAGTGATAATTCGTCCACAGGACGTGCGTTCTAAGTTATGATACGTACTTTTTTCCTGTGTTCCGCAGGAGGTTGTGAACTGCTCTTGAATTTTCTCTTTCCTTCGTGTCGTCTAGAATTCAGACCCAGTAAAATCCCACATAACTTTGTCTAGACACAAGATATGGATTTTCTCTTTGATCTTTCTAGCTAGTGGCAGATAGCAATGCAAAGGTAACTGGTTTATATCGGTTGGATCTGCCAAAAAGAAACTCCGGAATGAGGAACACATTCAGTCGATGCACTAGAAAAAAATCGTCTCGAAACGTCAATACCTTCTGAAGAAATGAAGAAAACCGTACTGTATGCAGAGTAGCGATGGTTTCCTGATTGAAGTGAAAGGAAGAGCATGGCGACTCTTCATCTTTCCTTCACTTCAATCAGGAAACCATCGCTATGGGAGCAAAACAATTTCATCGAGCGATCTCATAGCCGTTATAGAATAAAGATGAGAAATAAGGTTTTGACGTTAAACAATCTCGACAGAGGGACCTCCATTCGGAAGGCTTCATTTAGAAGGCTCGGTTGGCCTAGGCAGGCATCTCTAGGATCTGACCAGGATCTAGGACCCTGACCGTGCGTGTGAGATAGTGTGCCACTTGCCACAACACCACCTCCCTCCTGTAATATGAAAAAACTAAAAGGATTCATTGGTCGGAGTGTGACGGAACATTCTTCAACACTTCCACCACAGAAACTTAAGCCGTTCCTTTGACTTAGCACGGAAAAGGCTGTCGTGTATTCTTAAAGACGCTTTTGTGCCTAACAACCAGTATTCACCTCAACGAACAAGCGAACATAAGATGAAACTTGTAGTATTCTAACTTCAAAATGTTCTCGGCAGACCTTTTCTCTCTAGGAGCAACCTACATACTGGAAGAAAAGGAGCCCGAAAGAGAAACGGACTGTGTTATTAATTAATGAATAATGCTTGATTTTGTTTTCTTATTAATGTCCTTACATGCATCTTTTTTTCTCGTTCTTATAGTTGTAAAGAACAATTCTCGTTTNTTTCACTGCACATGAAGATTCTCGAGAACGTCTCAGGAAAAATGCTACCGTGGCCCGTTGACGGGCTACGCTTCCCAAAGCACACTATGGTGCAGCCCGCCGGCAGGCCCCGCGGTTGTGTTAATGCTAGTACGAGATCAACATATTCAGCCATTTCGTCCCCCTTCAAGGAATCTAATATCCTACTTTCGTACTTTATATGCCAGTCAGGTGCTTCGCACGATTCGCTACATTAAGAAAAAAGTTACGGCTGAAGAGACATTTCCCCGGAACTTTTGAGTGCTACTGTACATAATACGATGCCATTACAGATCGAAATCACAGCTTTGAAGTAGCCACTTCACTCTACATTACTCACTTCACTCCGCAGAACTCACTCATCTCCATTTACCTACCCACCGTCAAGTTATCTCTCTCATTTATAAAGCAGAATCTTGGTGTGTCGGCTTCTAAGTTTGTCGGTGTGTCGGTCTGTCCGTCCGCAAAACTTACGATTTCGATAAAGGTAGTGATATGGGAAACCGTGTTCTATCGTACACTTCCTTCTTATAGGTTGAGTAAAAAGTCTTGATCGGCTTTTCAATCTTCACTTTAAAAAGTCTTATTCCCATTGAAAGAGGATCTCAATTAGTAATATAGTCTCCATCGTTGTCCTAAACATACGTCTAACAAACCGGCAGTTTCTCGACTCCTGAAGCCTAGAAGGGTGGCGGCCACGATTCGAAAAAGCTGGAGATCTCATCTTTGAGCTCCGGGCAGTCATCAAAATTTCTATCGTGGAGGTAATGTTTCAGAGCAAGAAACAAATGGTAATCAGACGGAGCGAGACCTCGCGAATAAGTAGAATGGGTTAGCACTGCCCATCTAAGTTCGGCAATTTACTGACAAAATGATTTCGCAACATGCGGTTGACCGCTGTCGTGATAAAGGCGAACATTTTCACGCTGCGGACGCTTCCTTCGAACAACGTCGACTCTGTAGCTGAAAAGCGGGAATTTCGGTGGTCACGGTGGAGCCCTCAGTAAGTTATCCAATGTAGAGCATTCCCTGAGAATGTCCACCGACGACATAGTTAAACCTTCCTCGGACATAGTCTACTTCTCTGTAAGTCTTGGAGGTGCTTCGTCATGAGGCACCCGTGGGCTGTGATACGATGACCCTTCTGGATTCACCATAGATATTTGCGACAGCCGTCGGTGGGTTNATAGCTCTCAGACAGTTCCGGAAGCCGGTTGAAGGTTGAAGTCATTCTTGCGAAGCACTTCCAAGGGGATGCTTATATATCCTTCTAAAAATACAGGTTAGGGATCGGTCTACCATAACCCATTACAAGTCCTTCCGAGCGGTCCTACGAAAAAAGGGGCGAAGGTCGATCAAAGCTTTTTACTCAACCTAATACAAGGCAGTAACTTGTTGGGTAAGTTGGTGATGCGAGTGATGTGGAGTGAAGTGGGTACTTCAAAACTGTGATTTCGATCTGTACCGGCATCGTGCTATGGATGTCTTTACAAAAATGGAGGTGATAATGTAGTTGGGAGACTTCCGCTTTCTTTCAACATGATTTCAACATACGGAGGATAGCCCATAATTGTGTTCATTAACGTTTCTTAGCTGAGAACATGCATTTTTTGATCTAAGCTTTAGGAAGGAAGGAGTACCGAAATGGGTGAGTCAATTGAGTTGTTGAAGGACTGATAACAAGCGACAAGAGCAGGCAAAAAGCTATAGGAGGCTAGAGCCACTATATTCGTAAAGCCCTTTGTGTTAACACTGGAACCTTGGCATTTTGATAGGTGACGCAGGATGTGGAAGAGTCGCAGGTAATCTGTGACGGTAGTTGATAACAACTGACATGGGAAGCAATGATGAAGGGATTTGTAGGGCTGAAGCTACTCACCAGTTACGTCTTAACGCCTTCGATATTCACGATGCGACTTTGATTCTCTACTATGTCTCATTCGATAACACGTAATCTAGAGTGGGATTATAATAATGAGTGGTAGGTGCAGTCATGGGGATCGGTTAAGAGGTCTACATTAGAATTAGATGAAAATTTTGCTTTTTTCTTGCTATTAGATTACGAACACTATCCAGCAAATCTCGCGAATTAATGAAGGATGAGGATATCACTTTCTTTCGATATCAGTTGCGACAGAACTCATCCGACCGCCATTGGTCTGGGAATCCTATTATAAAAATATATCCGTGGAGAGGAAAAGATCTATTGATAAAAACATTTCATTATTCTGACTGTACAGTGTTAGGGACCAGGTAAATGTTCTACATTGTGATTATATGAAAGTTTTGGCTCACTGCTGTTAGATCATGACCGCACTTCAGCAAGGCTTGTTAGTTAATAAAATATAAGGCTGCCCCATTGTAACGATTTCATTTGTGACAAAATGGTGAAAATGTAGTTGGGGGGGACCACCTATCACAATGTCGGCATATCAAGAAATGAACTCAATGAAACGCGTTATGTCGTGTTATATCACGGACATACCAGTTTTTAAATAAGGGCTCTCGTAGGGAAGGAGCACCGCGGTGGGCAAGTTTTCTTTCATTTTTTCTTTTTTTTTGCAGGAGGTAATTATCTCAGCCACCCAGGCGCTCCTACCCTACCTAGGCTCATTTGGGAAACTAAATTTCCTCAGCGGAAACCGCATAAAAGAGCTAAGCTGGTCGATTCCCATCATGCTCTACGCATCCGATACAGCGCTGATATAACAAGGGCTAACACGTGAGACTGAGTTCATTACTTGATATACTCACCTTCGGATGGGTGGCCCCCCCCTAACTACATTTTCACCAGCTTGTCCGACCGCCAATGATCTGAGGTGTTTGACTGATTATATCACCGTGGAGAAAAAAAAAGTCCATTGATAAAGGCATTTCATTATTCTATTATTCCATACTAACACTCTTGACCGTTCTAACCACTTTAGAACTCACTGTGCACTGACCTTATTGTGTGCATTGCACATCTTCGAGGAGCTGTCTTTTACGAACTTGATTACCCATTCCATTGATTGTTAATACTCATGAATCATATGTTCGACTCTTGGTTGAAAGTGGTGCTGCTTTGTTCAACCTCATTCAAAGAAAGGACGTTGAAACGCTCGGACAGGTACAAAAACATTCGCATGCAAAACTCTTTTTCGGTGAAGGAGTTTTTTTCGTCCTAGGGTTCCGAAAGCGTCCATCCGTGATAAATGCTTTGATTTATCCACTTCGGAATCACGGCACAAAGTACTCGATGTATGTATGTATGTATGGGTTGCGAGATTCTGTATCAAAGCAACGCGCTTGGTTCCTCTGACTTTTATTATACGGCGCATTCTCGAACCGGGGGTGGCCATATCGAAATAATTCTATCCGGGCTTGGAAAATATGTAAAAGCCAGAAGCTTAACAACGGAGCGAGACTTTAACAAAAAGTCAACAAATAAATGAACATCCCGGATTCTTTGCTTGAGTTCAAGCATAACATGGCAGTGGCTTCGTTCAAGTATGAGCATTCATAGCTACTTGTTCTTCTATGCCTTTGCTTTATATATGGCCTCGATGTTGTACTATTTGCTATATTCCATTTTCCTTTTTGTATGACTTCGTGTCAGCTCTTCGTGCTCTTTAATTTTGTTCTGCTATTTGGCTAGGTTCTAGAAGCTTGTTTATAATTTTTACCAATTGCGAGTTAAAGTCGCCCCCCCCCCATATGAACCCCTTTCATACTTGGGCGCTCCGGTTCCGGGAGAAGAGCGACTGCCGAAGAGTTTCCGGCCGAACACACAAACACTCCTGCTCACTCCGTCTAGCCCATCCCCTCCCCCTCCCTGACCCCCGGGCCCCGCGTGAAGCCTAGCCCAGTTGCTTCCTCTCACCTGCCATCAACGTTCCCATACCGCAAATTAAAGTTTTATGATTTGAACGCTCTAAGCTCTGCTAAACAATTTCGCAAACGCACCGCCTGAGAGCGGGGTCCAGGCATGTGATATAAGCGTTCCCATTCTGCTGCTTGAACTTCTACCAAATTTGAACACTAGGTTCAAATTGACAGCTTTTGCGCAAAGCCCGCCCCCGTGAGCAGAGTATAGTATTGCAAACTATCATCGGTGTAACCATCCTGCTCCATCCATCCTGTACATGGCAAATTTAAATGCTGCAGTTCCCAATCGTTAATTCCCACAAACGACCCGCCACGTAGGGAACTTTGTAGGAGCATAGGCGACATTGTGGGAACGCTGAAGATAGGTGCCAGCACTACGCTCCCGCAAACCCATCCCTTGTGGGGTGAGTCCAATCCTGCCGCCAACGCGATAAAGTTTGTAAGTATCAACGCGTCAATGTCAACGCGTTGGTTGCTTAACACTTTGATCTTTAGTGGGTAGTGAATTTTTGGATGAAGAGTAACGGATCGAGACTTTTAGTCATAAGAACAAACATCGGTACATGCTACAGTCATAAAAAGGACGGAATTCCTACGTTAGCCCGGCGATCCGCCTGGTATTTGATATTTGAACAAAAAGAATCACTATAGGAAATACCTGATTATAAGAATTCCATTGTGGTATAGTGTTGGAAGGAAGGTTTCCATTCACGCAGATGGCTGAACTTGTATCATGGGTGAGATCTTTTCGATACCAATTCACAACTTTGCTTCATTGTAGAACTTACCTGATTCTGTGCCACCGTGAATGTCAAGGAAGGGAGTGAATGTTTGAAACATAGAATGTAGTCGATACCCTCATCTATTTCTCCACGTAGTTTTCCACACTAGCTTATAAGCCACTCCATATCTTTATCCTTAAGTGACCCAAAAATTTTTAGCAAACTCTTGATCTTGATGCTCATTCGAGACGTAATTCAATCTCAAAATTACTTTCTTTCAGGTTTGTCCAAAGAAGGTGTGACACTCGACCAGATTAATAGCGTGGTAATTACGCATGGTCACCCTGGTCACATGGGCAACATAAACTTCTTCGCACAGAAGCCCATTCTGTTCCACTCGATGGAATACATTGGTCGTCATGTCACACCTACAGAACTGAACGAAGTAAGAGATCTTTCTAGCGCAAAACAAATATAATGAGGATTGTATAGATAACAATGGAAACCTGTCTAATCATATACGATTCGCTAAGGATTTCTGTTGATTTGTCGGTGTGTGTCGGCGTGTGTAATGAAGCGAAAACATAGTATAACATCTCTTCCTTTATTCCAAGAGCGCTCAAATTCGAAAGGGATTCAGGCGATAGGGTGGGAGAATTGATGGTAAGCTCAAGGAAGTGATTACAGATCATAAGGACCCATAAGGAACTCATAGGGCAAGTGTAGCAAAATCCGCCAAGTCCTTCGTGTTAACAGTGGAACACTAGCACTTCGGCAGATGATGTATGTGGTGAGGGAACGGTTAATGGTTTATAGCAAGAATGGGTATTAACAGGTGGGAGCTGGTGACAAATCATATACGGTAAGAGTTGCAGAGTCTGTAACGCCCTTACTGTTAAAGGCACCGTTCACGATAATTTTGGGTCATCCAGATTATGATGAAAAATGGAAGACAAGGTCGCGAATAGTGCGTATAAGGTGAAAAAACTGCATGAATCGGTGTTTCCGTAGTGAAAAAAGGCCTCTAAAAAACGTCAAAAGGGGGCTGGACGTGAATGAAACCAGAAAAATGAAGAAGGGTGGGGCGTTCGGACGAGCTAAACAGTGTGTTTCACTGCGCGTGTGTGGGTCCTGGTGCGAAGAACAGACAATGGTAAGCAAAAATTCATTCACTTATAAGCATAAATAAACAAAAAAAATCCTAGTAACAGCAAAAGTAGCTCACCTTTCTCTGCCTCTAGGAGTAGGAAATTAACTAAGGGATCGCGGCAGCAAAAAGAAAAACAGAGGAAAAAAGAATGGGAGAAAAACATCGCCTAATCACTCGGCGATTAGCTGATTGTGCGTGGGTCCTAGAAGGAATAATAGCAATCTGTATTGTCTCGACACTCGTCTAACGTGAAACCGATCGAGGGGCGGGAACGCGAACTACGGCAACAACGGGGCTGCCACTATGCCCTGGACGTCGAGATTGGNCTAGGAGTAGGAAATTAACTAAGGGATCGCGGCAGCAAAAAGAAAAACAGAGGAAAAAAGAATGGGAGAAAAACATCGCCTAATCACTCGGCGATTAGCTGACTGTGCGTGGGTCCTAGAAGGAATAATAGCAATCTGTATTGTCTCGACACTCGTCTAACGTGAAACCGATCGAGGGGCGGGAACGCGAACTACGGCAACAACGGGGCTGCCACTATGCCCTGGACGTCGAGATTGGGTCCCTTCTACAACCCATGGGAGCCTCTGAGTATTAATAAGGTAAGAACTCAATAACTTTTTTGTCGTGAACGGTGCCTTTAACGGTGTGACATTTACACTTGGGACGGGGATGTATTGAAAACGTTGATTTTCGGTGAAAAGAGCTGCTAACAGCCTATAAAAGCTGATAAGGAGCTGTGGAAGGCAAGAACCATGTGATCTATTTGGGATGATAGTGGCAGCTAGCGAGTGATGTGGAATTTGACGGGACTTTGGGTGGTCAGTGAGAAAGACTAATAACAACTGATAAGTGCTGGTAAATGTTACTAGATTAGTTCTTCTTTTGTGCGACGAAGCATTGCTGCTTCAGAAAACCAGAATACTCATCGCGTTGGGGCCCTTCTGCAATCCAAGGCCGACCAATGAAGGAATAGCACACCAATGTAAATTCATTAGGCGCACTATAACATTATCATTAGCCGAGTCTTTGTTATTCAGCCTATGAGCGATTACCGTCATGCACAGCACCCCACGAGCCTGACCTTCCCCCCTCCCCCTCCTTATGTAAGAGAGATGCAATGGCGGGAGTAAAATTACATAAACGTACGACCACATACATAGCGCGCCGCTTGTCAGTACGCCTTTCTGGGTTTAAATTGACCTATTAGACAATTATTAAGTGAATATAAACGCTATTATAACATTATGGTTAGCCAAGTCTGTGGCAACTGACTTGTAAGGAACAGCCGATCATCTGCAACAAGGCAACGTTGGCATCGTTTAACCGCTGTCATTCGTAAATTCCTTACGTACCCAAAGACTGATCGCAGACTCTTTGTGCTCACGAATGAGTATCGAGGACCTTGCGGAATAGAATTTCTGGGCATTTCAGGGCTCAATTCCAAGTTCCTATCCCGCTTCAACACTAGACATTGAAATCGGTGGTGTTTTACAGCTTCGATCTCGTAAAAGTAGCCTTCACGAAAATCAACACGCTTTCTTTTCCATATGCTCCTATAAGGAATTCCACGAACAAATGAGAAAGTTGAATCATTTCTCTCGACAGGAGCGTTTTCAGCACATCATTTTTCCCTTCAGCGTCCCTACCGCAAACTCTCCCCTCATATCGAAGTATGGAAGACGCCCGGACATACGCAGCAAGATCTCTCTGTCTTGGTCCACGATGTGGCTAGTTACGGAACAATGGCAATCGTCGGTGATCTTATACCGAGCGAGGCACTGCTGAGTGAAAAGGTGAAAACTAACTTGATTCCGAAATATATATGTATGTCACTGTCGCATGTGTTTTTAAATTTGAGTGCCTTCTTGTAGCGTGACGCTCTGGACGCGGAGACCGTTTGGGACTCAGCCATCAAACGTCAAAATGCAAATCTTATCATATGTATGGCCGACTGGATCGTCCCTGGACATGGTCAACCGTTCCGTGTTCTTCCACATTACAGGTAAATGGAATGGTTCAATTTGTGATCAGCTTTTACGAAACTCTGGGAAAATGTGATAGAAAAAACTAGTTCAAAGTCATCATGTTTCATTACTCTTAAGTCGGAGAAGGCATATTCTTCTCGAGTCGGTGACATAAGCGGGCGTCTGCGAATTGCCCTTATGCTGCTGACTCGAGAAAGAGAATCTGTTTCTTCCGCTTACCTTGCGGGACTTGCCGTCAAAGAAGCTGCATATTTCGGCTTATGCATACTATCGGTACAATAACATTTAATGATTTATGCTTTTTGAAACCGATCACTACCCACTGAGGTTAGGACGGCGAATTCGCTACTTTCCAAATTTCCTCTTGTTTTGGACTCGACATTGTCGTTTGCTTCGTTAAAATTCTTATTAAAATACTGCGTAAACTTATCAGACGTCGACATATCTGCAGTGCATCGAAGGATGGCGTTTTAGACCTTCTCTTCATTTCCCTACATCAACTCATCCAGCTATTACTTCTGGTCAATAGCATGATTTTATCCGCTTGTAAGCAGGCAAGAAAACCGATGCCTGCCTTTGACGCGTAGCAAGTTCTCTCTCTGAGACAGGTGCTTATTAGCGTGATCTATCAGCTAGAATGTCGGGCTTGTGGATCAATTTGTATCAGGAACACGAAAACTTATACCGATAAAGGAACATCTGGTTTGAGGCGCGGAAACATTTTAACAGCGCTCGGTCGACCTAAAATTGCGGAGTACAACGGCGACGATTCTGAAGTGAAGTGCACGATTCTGGCGAAGGAGACGGAACTTTCAGCAAGAGGGCATTAGAGGTGTTTAATAATCTACCCAAAAAACGAAGGAACTCCAAAATAAACAGCAGAGATGAGTGTCCGCTCTGTGAGCCATGGTTCGTGGTCAGTAGCATCGTTATGTGATCTCCCTTATTAAGGGAGATATTAAGAAGTCTCATTCGCTAGTAACAGTCGCCTGTTGCGACAGCTGGTTATCCGCCCATCGTTGAAGCCTGGTTTGTATTTCATGAAGTGCGTAGTATCCGATTAGTCTCTATCGCTATTTCGCAAGAGGAATTAAAAGTTGTTGGATATTGCAAATAATCTCGAACACGAATGTGACGAATTGCCTTGAGGCCTCTGAAGATACGTTAGGCCGTTAATTTAATAAAGAGTTCCACCTGGAAGCCTCGAACGGTATGACAATTTCAACGAAGCAAACGACAATGTCTAGTTCAAAACAAGAGAAAAGTTTGTAAATAGCGTAATCATCGTCTTAATCGCAGCTGTATAGAGAATTAATGGGTAGTGGTCGGTTTTAAAAGGCATAAATCATTAAGTGTTATTGTACAGTTAGGATGCACGAGCCGAAATTGCGGAACAATGCAGCTTCACTGGCCGCAAGCCCCGCAAGGTAAGCGGAAGAAACACATTCTTTTTCTCGAGTCAGTAGTATAAGGGTAATTCGTAGACGCCCGCTTATGTCACTGACTCAAGAAGAATATGGCTTGTGTCAGTTATAATGAAACATGATGAATTTGAACTAGTTCTTTATGACCTCTTTCATCGTCAGTGTTCCCAACCTGCCTCCTCTACTCCTATGGGGAACCCCACTTCTTGTGAGCGGGGTCTGGTCTTGCCACCCACTATAAGAGTTCCCAACCTGTCGTCTGTAACCCTACCGAGCTGAAACGCCCTAAGGCCAAACTGTCGATTTCCGCGCAAATCCCGCCCCCTGCGAGCGATGTCCGGTCCTACCACCCATCATATGTGTTCCCATCCTGTTTCCTGTAACCCTAGCAAATTTGAATTTTTTTGGTCGATGGGGACAGGAGTTATGAATTTCCGTGCAAACAGATAGACGGACAGACTTTATATATACACCAGTTGGGCTACGCACGCTAATGCGTGCACCACATGCTCACTACCGTTTATGAACAGTATCGGTTGACTTCCCATTTTAGACCTGTTTCCCCACCGCGCTCACGTGTCGCACTCTTGCGTCCCTACTTGACTTTCGGATGGACGCACAAATGGGCATACAAACAGACCCACAAAATTACCGCTTTATATGTAGAAACAGTCGGACCGCTCGGCTAACGCTGACTTTCCTCCTTCTTCAGGTTCCAACTATCGGCAACCGCCCCCCCCCC
>UZAF01018355.1:16846-27644 GCA_900617895.1 Haemonchus placei | reverse complement strand
GCGTCATGTGTTCATATCCGGATGTTGTCAGTTATGTAGCTTTGCAGTACAGTAGATAGATGTGGAAGACCACTTCACACTTGTTTTTTCTCCGGAAGCTGGGGGTCCGGGGTCATTTGGGCGATTTAGGTTGCTTACGGTATCCCCCGGACTGTCCCTTCTGTAAGCGTGGATCACAGTTCCATATTAACTTGTACAAAGCTACCAGTAGTTGTTCTAGTGAGGAAAATTGTTGAGAATTCCCGGTTCCTGTGCAGAAGCGAACTCCCGTGCCTACCAGTGGAACCACACAAACGTACTTCTTAGGAACATGTAACAGCTATTCCTACCCCAGTAATTTTCCCATCAATGAACGTTACCTGGTGGACCCCCATTAGTCACTGTACGATTGTCAGTTTTTCGATAGTTAAATCGCTACAGTAACAACCTCCACCTGGTAAAATTAACGACGACGAAATCGGGCTTGATCCGTTGTACGCGGCGGCGGCGGCGGTGTCGACGGTGACGGCGGCATCGGCGCGAGGCAGCGGCGGCGGTCTGCCACACATTCGTCATTATCCCCCCTTTCAAACCTCTCCGCCGCTCTAGGCTCATGTCGTTCTAACTCCTTATCCTCGCAATTTCCTCAATCTCTTCTCCATACCCGTCCTCCGATCGCCATCGTTGAACCTCCAGCAATAGGAGTTCTTTACTTCTTAAGCCGACCAGTTTTTGATAGCTTCGTACACGTCTCTAGCTGACGGGACCGGCTGCATTTTACGCTGACTTCATGATGCCAGAGGTTTACAGGAAGGAAATCCGAAGCACCCTCTCCTGTTCCTCCGCCAGCTACTGCTTTACTCAGTTCATTTTTCAAAATCTTTTTTTCCTCCCAGTTTTACAAACAGCATTACTCGTTAAATTCTTTTACAAGTTACTTGGATGTAGGGCTCGGGTTTTGACCGATTATTACTGAGGGGAAAGAGGGGGGATATCCCAAGTTCTCCTCACAAGTATGTGATCGAAAAACGTCTTCAAGCGGCAACCCGCACATCCTTCAATCAACTTCTTGTTCGTATAAGCGAATTTACACTTCGGGGGGCGAGGGCTCCCTTCATTCCATCACATGCAGATCACCCACATCAGGCTCCATTCACGTCGTTACCAGTTTTCTCCAGTAACAGCTGTACATGTTTCACATGCACTCTGACATTTTTACCTTTAACAACTACTCAAGTTTACTGCATCGAATTTTCAAAAAATCTTCTCCCTAATCGTGATATCCTTCACAGAACTTTGGCATGGAAATGAGTGGGAACAATTTTTCCCATGACGCTTTTTCAAAAATAATTTGTGCAGCCAATCTATGAAATAAATTAGGTGGAGAAGTGGATAGCTCAAAAAGAGGATTTATTTTCAGCGGAAAATCAAAGGTCCCTATAGCTTCCCATTCTTCCTAGGAAATTCTTCCTATCTTCATTAGCCTCACATAGGTCTCTGAATTCAAAGTCGGGCCAATTATCTTCCTTCAATCCTTCTACGATTGCCTCCCTCCTCCGGGATCTGCGAGTCTATGAACTAAAAAGGTTGGCTCTAGAGCGAGTTTCTATTCTCAGGTACGTATCGTGATGGCCTTGACTTCCAATAAAGCCCTACAGAGGCCCCAGAGTCCGTACTTTTGCTGGTGACTTCCCTATCACAGCTACTCCTCGGGAATCCGCCCTGGGTCCGCCGTTTCACTTGGTCAAATTGCATTGTTTCGGGATTGTACTTCCGAGAATCGTATTCCCACATTATTCGGCCATTTCAAAGTGGCCATCTGGGTCAATTGGTCATGTTAGTGCATTTTTACCCATCATTTTTGTTTTTCTTTGGGGTTATACAGCCTAATATGCATCTCACCCACCTGGACGTGACCACTTTGCAACCGGATGTGAGTACATGCTCCCACTCTATTACGCTCATACCTCGAGCTTCAATTTCCGCCTACTAGGCATCCCCATCGAAGTCCGACAACCAACCATTTCACGTTTTTGGGAAGCTGATGTACCGATGTACGGATTTTCCTAGACTGTTCGTTCATTCATGATAACCTTCCCTGAATGGGGACCCCAAGAAAAAGGGGCCAGCCCAATGCCTTGAATGTTGCATCGTGCCATCGCTTCTCAGCTTAATATTAATAAATAATATGAGCAGAATCCTGGGAGATTTGGAATCATTCACTCATTCCCGCCCCCAGACTGAAAAAAACTCATCCGCCTGAAACTCTCTGGGGAAGTTCTGAGCAGGGAAACTCATTTTCTGCGCAAAGACGCCTCTGAGAACGGGGCGTTTTCTGCTCCGAAAACCTTTGCCTATTCCACTATCCCTAACTTGCTGGTACCACGAGGGGTTCCGCAAGATTCCCAGTGGCCTTGGAAGCTTTTTTCCCCGTTTCCCCAAGTTTTCTTTCTCGAAAAAAAAGTCTCCCAACAACAAAGAGTAACCTTCACTTGTCTTCAATTTGCTCTATGAATTTCCATCTCCTTGTCAGTAATTACCAGTGATTCCCGACTTTAAATGTGGGGCACGTCAATAGCAGTCACCCCTCTCTTACACAGTTTGTGATGTTTTCCTTAGAAAAAGACAAGTTTGATGCCGTTTTCCCATCAATTTCCGCAATTATTTAATTATCGCGTTAATTCAGTCTTCATTAACGAGCCAACTGGCTCATATTAAAGCAGTTTTCAGCCCCGTTCGATATACGGTCCCCCTCACAGGCTTGATCTCAGGCGTACTATCTGAAGATCTTTTTTGGGACCTTAGATGTTCAAGCTTCGACTGATTTGTGGCACATATACTGTGAACTCGAAGGATGATCCATCGTGGTAGGATGTTGATCCTGAAAATCAGGGTTTCTCATTAAATCGGGGAGCTCCCGCATCGGTGCAGGAGAAAGTGAGATCGGAAGTGACAGAGTGAGAGTGAGAGATATTGAGAGCCATATCATAAATAATCATATCCGTTATATTTAGCACTCTCAGTCGCGTGGATCCACAACGATCGCAGGAGAACCTGTTGGCTACGACCGCCGCCACGACGACGTCCTCGACGAGTACGGGCCTTGGTAATTGTGTAGGAGGAGGAGTAGGCGGCTCTAGTGGAGGAAGGTTGTCGGTCAATGGAAGGACTGCACTCAGGTGATTAATCTTTCTCTACGGGCAATCTGAAATCAAGGAATGTGCCGCTTTGATTCATAGAGATTCCGAATGAGTGCTGTTTTGTGGAAAAAGGACTTTGAATCGCTTTTCAAGGTGAAAATCGAGGAGATTTCCCGAAAATATTTGAAAGAACGCAATTTATTGTTCGGAACCAGCGGCCAAGGAGCAGGAGCACCTTTCAAAGCCTCCCAGAAGCAGGGATAACAGTTACTACTCTCATCAGGTTCACTGTTTCGCTGACTGGTAGCTATCCCTTTATGGGAGATCGAACTAGCTACTTCCCTTATTATGAAAATCCTTTTAATCTTTTTTTGGCTCCAGAACTTTTAAAAGTACCGGTAACCAGATGATTTTGAAGTTCTACAGTAATTCTGCACTCACCTCTGTTGTAGGGGAATAAAACCAATTTTGGTTTCAACGCTGTTCCCTTCGTTTACTCAAGTATGAATACTAATTTAGTGACTCATGAGAATGGTACAGAATTGGCCATATTACCAAGAATGGTGCATGCGGTCGCGCTGCGTCATGGGTCCCACGCCGGTGCAGTCGGCTACCGTATTCCTACTTTTTTCCTTTTTTCTATTCTTAGTCCTACGATCGTATAGTATCGTGAGTCACGAATAAGTCCATGAGCATTTTTTTTCAACCTCGTACCATTAATTACATCCACCTGTTGTTGATGAGGCTCCCTCTTCCTCGCTCAAGCAATTCATTTTAAAACGGTTTTGCGCTAAACACTACAACCACTTGAAATGGCGTCAAATGAATGATTACTACGAACTATACTTCATTATCACATCAACCAGTTGCGAAACAGGACATGTTTCCATGCGATCGAATTTTTTTTTTCTACGATTAAGGTCATGCTCCAAATCTTCG
The DNA here is from genome assembly GCA_900617895.1 of Haemonchus placei. NCBI lineage: Eukaryota > Metazoa > Nematoda > Chromadorea > Rhabditida > Trichostrongylidae > Haemonchus > Haemonchus placei. The sequence goes on along the minus strand of UZAF01018355.1, from coordinate 23,586 downwards.
CAGCCGGGGTCCACAGTGTCAAACCCTGAAACTGTTGTTTCACCAAAGTACAGATGTGCTTAGCCCCGAAACCGTAAGTTGTTGGACAATTTATGGATGTCCACAACTCTTAACTAGTAATGTCAGTAATTTAGAATAATGGAAAGTGAACAAATGATAATAATGGGATGTAAGATATAATAAATGGAGAAATCACCCTGTGATTCAAAGCTAATCATACATATGTATGTTTGACGGCTGATGTAACAGCGCTCCAATGCAAAAATTGGCGCGCGACAACTATCCATTGCCTAATGTCCTTGCCTTTTTGACCCCGACATCCGCTAAATCGACCAGTGGATGTTTACCCATCCTGATCTCTTTTTTTTTTGTAATGCTTCGAATTTCACTTTTTTGTTTTTCTTAGTGGTTGATATCGCAACTTTTTCAGGTCGAGTCGATCACATGAAAGCCTTCTCAATTACAACACATGTCTGGTAGATCTTGGTGAGTTTCTTCAATTGAATGATATCGCGGTGTACGCTTCGCGGTAGTGATTCCCAATCACGTCGTATAGGTGAACTAACTAGTAATGCTGGTTTTCGTTTCCTCTCCAGCAGGTCGTAGAGTCGCGAGAGGAAATTCAATCTTGGGTGGACCTACGGGGGTGGAACTGCGCCGCCGATCGCAACGACGACACTCAAACCTCAAAAGCAATCTCGAATTTCGTCGTGGTGGTCGCATACACTTTGAACAAACATCACCACCGCTCTATCGTCGGTCGGCGATGCATTTGTGTAACGCATTAGAAATAATGATGACTGTGTGTGGTGAAAGAACGATTATGATGCATAAAGGATAAAGAGCCAGCCGGTTTGATAAATCTCTTCACAATGTGCCGCACCTTTGCCACTAATCCGAACTTTCTGAAAGGATCTATTATGACAGTATTTAGGGCTACTGAGCGTCCTTAATCCTGGCCAGCTAATCCGGCACCAATTACTGAAACGGCGATGAACTCAAGAAATTCTTCCAAAAGTGCGGCCCGCTTTACTAGTAACTGAACTGCGAATCTTGTGCATGGATTCAGTGAGAAACTAGGCATCTGCAAAGAAATTGCTTGTTGTTTGGAGCTTTTCGCCTTCAATTGTGATTTTCTTGATTGTCCCAATACTGTTGACTTTTCCCGTTACTGAGATTACTGTCACTTCTCAGTTTTAGTTGGCAACAAGATTTATAGTAGAAATTTCGAAGGGATTTAAAAACGATAATTGTTTAACCTGATGTTTCAGTTAATTGTTGTTATTTCGCCGCAGTACGCGATTAGAAAGTTGCGCAACATTAATGAGGCATGGGCAAAACTTTGGTCTCGGTCGGGGCTCGAACCTGTACTCATCCCATCCGAGCACCGTGCTCTTCACCCTGACTGGCTTTGACCTTGCATTCTTTAGACGACTACAAAACTTTACTACAAAATCCTGACTGGTTAAAAAAAACTTTTGAAAATATGACTATTATCGTGTCTAATTGTAAAGCTTCTAGCTGTAAATGTGAAGTTTCGGACCGAATTCATTGAAGTGTCCTCAGTGATGTGGACGTGAAGTGAATTCGGATTTGATTGTAGCTTAAGACATTACTAATTGACTTTTGAGTTCAAGTAAATCGTCTTTCATTCAAAACATTTTAACTGGTTTAATTTTGCTCTGAAATATCGCAGTAAGGTCACCAGGAAGTAAGCTACAATTGCAACTTTTCAGTTTTTCTCGTGGGAGGTATCAAGTCCGTCAACCTTTGAGTTTCTTTTTTATCTTTCTGATCGCCCATTTGGGATTGGCAATACGCCTTTATCTGCTCATTTGTGACGGAAAACATCGAAAAAAATGTCAATCGTTAATCTTGGAAAGGTGGCGGCTTCCAGTGTAACTAAAAGCGCAACAGCTGTTTTCTGGCCAGACGACTGAAAAGCATAAAATTCAGAGTAGTATTTCGGGAAGTTCCTGAAATCCATACATTCAGGTATTGATTACAAGTTAAGAGCTGTATAAACAGTCTGAGCATTTTTTCAAACTCCTTTCGCAAAAGGAATGAATGTTTTGAAGCTGAAATTCATAGCGATTTTTCATAGAATTCTCTGTTCTGTAAATGAAAATTCCGGTTTCACAAGTGACCGCGTTGGACCATGAGTCCAAAGATCGAGATTGGTAGTTGTCAGCAAGTCGAAAGTCCAGTGTTTTCGGAGTTTCACGTAACTTTTTGGTTTCATTTGACTTTATCGTAGAATAAGGAAAATCTCTGAAAGCAGCCACATTCTCCGACTTCGCCCCCTCATCCCAAACCACCGAATTGACCATCCACCGCCCTTGGGAGAACAGGTAGGGGCTTTTAGTGAGACGCCACTCTCCCGGGTGCCGCGTAAAGTGGTTGCTGCTTTCAAGGGAGTTGAAGCGAGGGCTTTTAATAGCTCCACCCTGATTACTTGGAACAAGCTGAAACCGAGAAATCCTTTGGCTCATAGTCACTTGTGTTTTCAGTCGATGATGATGGAAAAGTACAAGTTTTTGACAAAAAGTGAAGTAAAAGAAAATATGTGAGTACATATATATGTAATAATTATGTAAAAAACATGAGCAAAATAATTGTAATTGTAATTATTGATTATCAAGATTATTTTCTGCCCTAAGTGACAAAACGAAATTCGGCACGGTGAACCCAAATAAGGGGATTTCACACCAATTACTTCTAATTCCTTAAGTAGTACTTTTTAAACAACGACTTTCGACTGGAGTAATGGTGGTAGTAGTAGTAGTAGGGGGAGGAGGAGCTCTGGAGCGATCCTGCAGCTATTATCTCGGAAGTGATAGACCAGACGGGTGAAAAAGTCGAAAGTACCTCATTACCGCGTCATCACCCATCCACTTATCCACGAGTGGGCTAAATTTTCAATTCGGACCTTTTTTTCGAGTTATTTGGTGTACTCTAAAACGTGCCATTCGAATCAGAGAGGATTTACCATTCCAAAAGGGGAATGGAGACGAACCAAATGGGAAAGGGGTTTCCCGAAGGAATTTCATAGGTTCGCCAAATAAAAATGAAATCCAGTTGCTCTTGGATCGATTGCGATGGTCCACTAACTCAAGCTGTATAAGGGTTGTCCATAGCTTCGCTCTGAGCCATTCAGAATAGACCTATGAAACATATGTCCCCAGAGGAGTTATGGCCCCTCATGTCTAAAAGGAATTAAGTCAATCGGGGTATATGTACCATACACCCCTTAACCAGGGTGATTGGTGTAAATCGTAATGATCGGGACAACATTAAAATCAAATGATTGATTGAAGAACATGACTTTCTGGGAATTGAAGCGCCCCGTTAGTCCCCCGTACGACGGAGGGTCCCATTGACCCCGTTTCGTGCAGCGTTTTTGCATGTATCACCTTCTTTCCGGGTGTCGATGGGTTGACCGCCGCCGTCGGTGGGTGGACCAAAGATCGGCGCCATCCACGGGGGTTCGCGATCGCGCTGGCGTACATCGTGATGGTTCGAATTGAGGCTAATGTCGTGATGAATTTTTTTTTCATCAAAGTAATTTCTTTCAGGTGAAGATGCCAGATTACATCCAGTTCATCCGTCAGTGTTGGATGTGCCGAATTGTTTCCGCGTTGCCAACACGTATTACGCATGTCGCACACCATTGGAACGGGCCAAATGGATTGAAAAGTAAGTCTAAGGGATTCAGAACAGGTCATGGTCCCAGTATGGGCTATGGTTATGATGTCCCCTCTCTTCGCCTAGAACCTTTCGGCATGTTCCCATAGCTTTGACGGAATACTTGAATTCCTCGGGGTCGCTGCCAATAGGCATTCGTTCAAAATGCATTCTTTCGGGCAATAGAACGTCTCTTGGGTGATCGATTTCGTCTCTCTCGGAAAAATGGACGGCGAGCCGATTTTTTCTTGCCCGATGCTTCGCTTATCATCGTCATTCTCCGTTAGTGACGTTGACACATCGTCTTGGGACTCCCGCGACCATTGCAATCCTATTGTAGTCACCCACTCGTTACCAACCAAAAACAGATGTTCTCTCTAGCTGATGACAGTCCGAGTGGGTGAGAAAGGGTGGAGCCCTCCTAAGCCGTTCACCCTCGTCCTCCTCCTTCGATCCCACCTGTGCGAATATCGATCGATCGTCTAATGGGCTGCTGCGCAGTGCCCTCATTCAATGTTCACTATTTTCCTCCTCACAACATCCCCCCTTCGTCACCGCACATTCACTCGTACCCATTTTACCCATACGAAACTCCCACTTTCGGCAACTTTTCATGTTCACCCCCGATCCGAGTATTTCTCGTATTTCATCTACCGGGCTGTCAATTTCCTCCCGGTACCTCAGCTTTTGTACCATTTCCCAGAGCAAATATGGACGTGGGTGGGCACCCAACTAGTTCACATTATAGGCATACAACACGCCACTTTCCTTTCCTACTTCAAAAACAATTTGCGTAACGTTGTTGACGCGATGTACTTGGGAATGGCGTGTTCTTTTTTTGGACGACTATTGAGTCACATAGACCTCCTCATAGCACCATGTTTATTCCTGAGAACTAGTTAGTAATTCTTAGTACTATGGAGCTTATGTTCCCAATCGGTCTACCATGTAAGCAATTTTCCACACCTCAACGATTACATTACTTGATTTTATCGATTTACTGCATCTGTATTCGAGTGGATCTAACTGTGTTTGGATGCTTTTTTAGCAATTTGGGCGTATAACTTGTGGTGTACTACAGGTCAACTAGCGAGTAAAGTAGAGAGGTCACCGGTGTATTCCTTTGGAGGTATTGTAACGGTGTCTAGCCATATCCAGTAGCAAGTTTCGATTGTCAAGTAATAAATCACAAAGTATCCTTGTATCCCTTCGAGCATGGGCGTGGCAACCGGTCGGTCGGTCGGTCCGTCGGCCGCCGACCGCCGACCGTACGGCGGCCACGCACCATCAGAAATGTCCGCGATGGTTGGTAAACGCACCACATGTTTGAACAACATTTATAAGTATTTACATATTAGTCATCTATACGTTATTGATTAATTATTGATTTTTCTCCGCTATTTTCCGGGTTTTTCCAAGCTATTTGATCGTATTCAACTAGTTGCGGCTACCTTGAGACTTTGTTTTGGCGGTGGAGATGGTGGCACTGTCCCGAGGGATCAGAGCCGAGCGGAAACGAATTGAGAGACAAGCAAATTGTTCGAATTTCGGCTAAAAGCATTTCTCCCCGAAAGTGTCGCCTCCATCGGTGATATTGCTCGATAACAATACTTAGGAATATCTTGAGATACCTTATTTCTTTCGTTTCCCCCTCATCATTTTTCGGTCGAGCTCTCGATGTTTTTCAAGGAACTGATTAATGCTGTCTGGGGCTGGGGCTGGCGCTGGCGTTGGTAAATGAAGAAGTTCTGAGAATCATAAAACGATTTTATGACGCTCAACTACGGATTCTCATCTACATCATCATACCGCCGACCCTTTCCCACGGACGAGACGCTCCCCCCACCACTTTGCTGTCTTTGTTTGATTTAGAGACCATGTTTGGGGTTTCTAGTGGATTAGCCCTCGTCAGTGGACTTCTAGCACTGTGCTATCAGCACTGTACACTTCGGCATGGCTATGTACAGCACTTTTGGTTCCGCTCTACTCGGACCTTCTGTATGACCCCCTTTGGAACCTCCTGATAGTCTTCGGGAGCGAATTCTTTCACAGAAAGCAGTCTAGGCCGCCTAACTGGTTAAGTTTTTCAAATACCTCTTGATCCTCCCATAAAGGCCACAATCTTTTGCCATTCCTGAAATGTTTCGAAATCGGACATGAAAATTTGTCAAAATTCAAAATGTGCGAATTCTGGCCCTTTCTCCTGGGAACGATTGTCGTTTCCTTTTTCCCCTTGAAGGGGCGGACGGACGAAATTATGGAATGAATGGACGAAAGGGTGAGAACGAAAACGGAAAAGCAGCAGCACGTGTACAACATATAACTCATGGCTACTGGTATTCTGACAGGTTTCCTGTTAAGTGACGTGATGTAACTATTTTTAACTTCTTTGTCTGATAGACAGTAATGGATTTATTGTTGTTTCGTTCATCGGTTCGGTGAGATGTTTACTCGTAGCCGGTGGCCTTCACGAGGTCGTTTCATATTCATCTAAGCACCTCCCTTCCTCATCTATTTCCTTTCTCTACCTCTCTCCTACCCATACAGACAATCGTCGTCATTTTTCAGAACATATTTTATGCCTTAATTACCACCGTCCACTATCCCTCCTGAATAGTCCGTCTTCATTGCGAAATGTACCGCCCAGACCGACGATACGGGCCAGCCTGATGGGTTCTCTTCTCGTTTACGACCGCTTGAAGTGAATCCCCTCCCTCCTCCTCCTCCCTGTCCTCCCCGTCCTCCCCGTCTTCCCCACACCGTTATCCTATTTGCTGAAGGGTCCGGTTCCATCCACGGACAATCAAAGGCAATCATTAGTTTCATCATCATCTGCCACTAGTGGCCGCAATACAAGAACAACGGGTCGGTGGTGGACTGGGACTGTCTGTGTGTGTGTGACCATCGTAAAATGATGAACGATGATTTGATGAAGTCGCTTTCGTGTGATCATGACGCTTTTTATGTCATCTTTGTGTATATTTGCAAGATGAACCGGTCTTGACTGCTTCAATCCACTCCCTTTATGGATCGAAGTATAAACTCCACCTATTTCC